>VZTJ01006819.1:1485241-1504435 GCA_013397795.1 Orthonyx spaldingii | reverse complement strand
GCGTGGGAGAGGAGGGGATGGGGTAACAGGTGGGGAAGAGGAGCGACAAGCTCCCCCACCAGCGTCAGCTCCCAGGACCCTCCCCCGTCTCTTTTGCCACGAACTTGGCAAACCCAGTGCTTGTCAGGCAACTGTGCCTGAGACAGCCCCGCGGGGAGCGAAGGCTTTTCCTCAGCCTCACACCCTGCCCAGCCTTGGCTCTGCCACCTACGGCCTATTTCTCGTCACGTCCGTTAATAAAGATACTTTTTCTCCTCTCGGAGGCAGCACACACAACTTTTAAAATTACCAGCGGCTTTGGTAAGGGAGAGGGGCTGGAGGGCCGTGGCACGGCAAGGCAGGCTTCTCCCGGGGTTTTCCTCCTGCGGAACGAGCCCAGCACGGGAAAGGCAGCCCCACACCCCGGGCGATGCGGGGCGCCCAACGGCACAGTTTTCGTGGAAACGTGGGCATCGCGTTAAAATCCATGTGTGTTGTTTCATGAATATCCCCCCTCACGCATTTTCCCCAGAGTATCGACTGCTACACCTGTGTGTGAAAGCAGAACCAGGCTGGAGGCGGGGGAATCTGGCTGGCACTACTGCTCTCGCCCGGCGGTGGACAGCCTGGCCTCTCCAGGTATTTCAGGAGTTTCTCTGCTCCTCTCCCTTTGTGTCACCTTGCTTTCCCTACCACGGTGGGAGGATGGCAGAGACAACAGACAGGTCAGTCCAGCAGCCAACCCAGGAACCAGGAGACAGGAGCAAACAGGCTGAGTGAAGTTACAGTAAGAAACTTGAGTGAGGAACTGAGCTGCTGCCTTACTTGGCTTTTCACCTGGCTGCCTTGGTGATAGTCACATAGATGCTGCTTAATGATCACCCCTTTCCCCAAGCCTTTCCATCCCTTCAGTCTTGAGCTTGTATTTCTGCATATTCTGACCATCAGAAAGTGTCTTGCCCAGCTCCATAACCACACAGAGTAAATGCAAGCAGCTCCTCTGGCTCCAAAAGTGAGAGTTTATTCCTCAGCAAGCAAGACTTGGCAAATCTGGGTCAAAAGCTGCATGTGGCTGATGGCATTGCCGTATGCAAGAAAACCCCATCCAAGGCAGATTGAAAATGCTTTGAAACATTCAGACATTGGATTAATTTGCAAGTAACAGAAGAGTGAAAGACATGTTCAGCTCTTCTGTACTACATGAGTGGCAGATCACTGTAAATACTCGCCTTTGTCTATCAAGGCTTTTGCATTATGATCAAAATACCAGTTTCAATGTATTTACCCCAGTGTATACCAGAACACCTCATGTGCTATAGTCATCCATAACTTTATCTTCTCTCACTTTGACAACGTGAAGCCTCCCCTTAATTCCCAGCTCCTCAGCAGAGATTTAAGCTGTCTTCTGTTCCTTTCTCTCCAACCCCACATGTGCAGATGGCTTTTGGGAGGCAGCTGACTGTCCTAGCTGTAGGTAGAGAAACAAAAATACGAGTTTCCAGAAGCAAAATATTGATCTCTAATTTCCCTGTTACCATAGGTAGAAGTTGACTGAGTCACCACAGTTCAGTAATTACCCCGGTCATCTGAGCCACATGCTGCGGTAGTGAGCCACATGCATGATCTTAATTTGCACCTTTATGAAAATAAATAGGCTAGGTTACATACTTTATTTTGCAAGTGGATTGGTTCAGTCACTGCACACTGTCAGTTTCCATAGCTCCAGGAATGAATGGTCATCTATTAAATCACAGGAACTTGATTTCACAGATTTCATCATCTGTTCAGTCATTTTTCATCTCTCCTTTTTACTCCTAAATCTTAATGAACTCTTCCCTATTCTAGAACAGTTGCTAAAGGTGCACAGCACAAAAACCTCTGCAGAAACACCCAAACCTTTCCCCATCTGTATCATGAGCACCTTACACCTAAAGAACTTCCCTTGCCTCACCTGTAACTTTTACTCTATATACCTGAGCAGGGGTGTAAAGTACATCAAACTAGTGTTTGCTTATTATGTTCCCTTCTTTTTGTACAGCACAGCAAAAGAGTGAAAGACTATTAATTACCAAACTCATGACCTTGCATCTCCAGAGCACCAGCAGGGACAAGTGCCCATGTCCCCCATTCTTTAGTTGCATATGTCTGATGAAAAAGCTGAGTGAAATGTAAGGAATACACTGTATGATACAACATGGAAATCTGTTTTTCTCTAGGCTGCTTGGCACTGTGCCCCCCTCTTAAAAAGGGCAAAGGGGCTATTTCTAGTGTGCATTGTAATGCCCACAATTGGGGTGCTATGCTCCTTTGTTTAGGCAAAGGGCATTAGTTTGGAGAGGGGCTATATGAGTATTTGCCAATCTCATAAAATGTCTGTGAGATTGGCATGTTCAGCCCCGCCAAGACTGCTTTAACACTTTCCTGCTTGTAGAGCTTCATCTCTGTTTCGATGGGCCTCTTCAATACATTTCCTAAGAAAATCAAGTCATTGGGATGGCAAAATCCTTCCAGTAAAATAGTTTAGGCCTTTACAAATAAAAAATAAAAATCAATTATTCACCAGTGCAATTTCACATTTATACCTTTGTAAGTTTTCAAAATCTTATTCCTATTTTTCTTCACCTTCACTTCTAGTAGTATTACTGAATCAAACCTTTAAGGCTACATTTTTCTTCTGCTAAAACTGGCCTGCAATATTTCAGGAATTTGAGTTTATAGTGTAAGCATAACTGAACACGTAAGGAATCTAGCAAGACAAGTCTAATACCAAAGAATTTGTTTATAAGGTAGCAAAAAGAGCTTAAAATTAGCTCAACATTAGCTAACATGCACCAGTTAACCAAGCCTTTTCTCTAGTCTAACACATAATCTCTTTTTATTTTCTATTTATTTTATTTATTTTTATTTAGCTGTTTGAGGACCATCCTAGAACCAGAAATCAGGTTTGAGCCTAAAAATCAAAGCAAAAATAGCAACCCCAAATTTACAGCAGGAAGAAATTGTGAATAGAAGTTAGTTATTGTGGTTAGGTTCAGTTAATAGCAAACACTTTTAACCACATAAGTCTTTTTCCCATTTTAAGCAATCTAGAAGTTGCAATTTAAACATTAGTCCCTGTAACAGAGTTGACTTATTGTACAATTGTAAAATTCCTGGCTGTGTAATTATAGCAATTGGAATTGTGTAGCCTCAAGCCCACAAAACTCTTTTACTTTGCTATGCATAGTGAAAACGGAAAAAAGAGACAGGAAGTTAGATTTTCAGGGCTTGCTAGGCCTTTTCCTTAAGTCCCAGAGCACCCATTCTTCAGAAATTTGTTTTGGGAGCTGGTCCTACGTGTCCTATTGTTTTTGTTAGGAACCTGAAATAGCTGAGAGCAAACAATATGTGTTTTAGAGGAATGTGTCGAAATAACAATTGAAAACATTTAGTAATTTTGAACAAATATCATGTCATTGCTGGTCTGTACCAGCCTAACACATTAACAAATGCCACTGAAGAGGCTGAATTTGCTTCAGAAAGGCATCATGGCTTGATGAGTGGGGCACTCAAGGGGGAACAAGGAACAAAGGTGCTTGGATCTGCCCTTAGTCACATAGCAAACTGATAACAAGTTTCTGCTTCATCTTTTGTTCTTCTTACTTGTCTTGTGTGGTGCCGAGAAGCCTCCTTTGAGGCTCAGGGCCAAACTGTACTTGCACGGCATCTTCAAGAGAGCAAAGACAGTTCCTGTCTTGGACAACCTGCGGATTTGGAACAGCGATTTTGGTTTTCTTCATTGTTTTAGAGGCTTATGTGTAAACAGTCTGTGATGTCAATAGAGGATCACAAAGAAAGAACCAAAAAGATACTAGTCATATGAAAACATGACAAGCCATCTGAAAATGCACGTGGATGTGGATACAGATACGGGTTTATATAGCTTTTACTGAGATAGTTCATGCTATTTCTGAATTATTGGGTAATTGTCTTCTGCGTATGTAGAAATGCTGAAGCTTGTCCTTTGTCTTGCTGTCTCTCAATCCATTCTGTTTTGAAAGACAGATCCCTTCAGAGATTTTTTCCTTTTATCTCCCAACACTTACTGAAGTCAGTGAAGAGTTTAGTGGATTTTCAGCCTTAAGACCTAGAAAAAAGTATTGTGAGTGTGGTGAAGAAAGCTAGAGACTCTTGCCAACCCCCTGCATGGAAAAGGCTGCTGAAGAAACCCATGCTTGACCATTCACTTCTGCCTTAAAACTGTGGTCTGGAAAGTGGTGGAGAGAGGGACGGAGCAGCACTGCAGGTGAGAGGGTGCATGATGCAGTCCTGGCCCAGCACCAACAATCAGAAGCCACAGAGCAGATCTAGCAACATCATGCCAGGTGAAAATACTCTGGAAAGGGAGGGTCCTTTTGCTTAAGAGAGTATTTCAAAGCACATGTGCAGGGTGGGGAATGTGATGTACATTAAAAGAGATGGGGAAATGGTGTAAACCCATGATGTGAACAGAGCAAGAGGAATTTCTGTGAACAGCACAGCCTTCAGGACATTAAAACCGGGTTATTTTAAGTGTGGCTAAAAGTGGACACAGAAGATGACTGCATAACCCAGTCTGAAGCTGATCTCTATAATACACTGACACAGTCTTGAGTGTAAGAACCGTAGAACTTTGGGGATTTTGTTGTAATGATCGGGTATTGATTACATGCTTATTCTTCCATGCTTTCTTTTTTTTCCCCAACACTTGCTTTCCCTACCATTTTGTTCTATATGTTTTGGACAAGTAGCCTTCAATTTCCTCTCTTTTCTACTATTCCTCTTATGTGAACTTCTTTTCAAGATTTGAAACCTGAGACTTAGTCTACAATTGAACTGATGTTAATGAAAATATATTTACTGGGACAGACCCAGTGGGCCAAAGCTCATGTTCTTGGGCTCAGGTGTGTGAAAACCTTCCTAGGCAACACAATAGTGTAAGGTGCTTCCCAAAATTAGTAGTTGCATGACTCATACTCATCTGAACAGTCAGAACATACTTCTTTGAACAGTGTCAAAGAAGGCAATAGCACTATCCAGAGAAAATACAAAATCAATTTTCAAGACCATGTCATATTATATGACTGAAAAAAGCCTTTGGCAAATCTTGGCTACCTAACAAAACAAATTTGAATCAAAACACTAGCTAATTTACGTAAAATTATCTTCATTGTTCTGAGCTGGGTAATCCTGCTTGGCCTACTGGTCAGACTAACCCAGCTACAGCCATTCCTCTCTGGGAGATTTTTGCTCTTTGCCATGCCAAAGAGAGTCTGAGGTTGTGAAAGTAACATTTCAAAGATGCGACTCACTGCCTTGCAGATGCTGGTGCCACTAAAATTCACTTTATCCTTACCTCTTTCTGTAATGAAAGCAAGTTGTACTCTTAGAATTACCCTCTCTTTCAGAATGTTTGTGAAACAGAAGGAAAGGTCTTCAGCCCAGCAGAAAGGGAAACTTAATATACCTTCTGCGTAAATACCTTTCCAGGGATCTGAAACTGTTCATTTAGAAGTGGCGTGAAGTTGTAGCATATCACTTGACTTTGGCATGATGCTTTTCCAGTTAGTGGGGCACAGACAGGCCTAGCTTTTGTAGAGTTGGGCGGGACTGACAAGAAGACTGCAGAAGGGACGCTCTATGCATGGTCTGGTGACACAGTAAAACAGAAAGCTTCCCTCTGTAAGCTGTAGAGGTGGCACATTCGCAGTGTTTCTTGTGTAGCACACAACATGACATGGGTTCACCGCTGCAACCAGCCTGCACCCCTCCCATGCATCACACCCAGTGCTCCAGCCAGCAGCACAGTTGGAGCTGGGAGTGATGGCAGGGAGGGGCACCTGCTGCCTTTGAAACCCTGACTGTCAGGTGGGGCTTCAGCTTGTAACTCCTGGAGTTATTATTAAAACAATTAGAATGCCCTTAGAAAACCATTCTCATGAGCCGTGTCTGTAGTGAATACTCAATACCAGGCGTTCTATTTCAAGAAGGCCATTTCTATTTTGATATAAAAAATATAGTCATTCTATAATCAGAAGAATTATATACACTCACAGTCCTCTATGTAAATATTTAACACTGTATGGGAGGAACTTTATTAGTGTTGTCCATAACTATCTTTTAGCTCACAGACTGGGTTAAACTTCTACATTTAATTTTTTTTTTTTTTTCAGGACAATAATCCACTGAAATTAAAAAATTTTCCATGGTTAGGAGGTAGTGATATCTCCAGGTTTCATTTTCAAGTTTCAGAATGGATAAATTACAACACAGATTTTGTAGAATTTCATAGTTACATATGTAATTCGTTTCACACTTGCATCCTCTGACGCACCTTTCAGTTAATCCTGATTGACAGCAACATAA
Organism: Orthonyx spaldingii; assembly: GCA_013397795.1. Taxonomy (NCBI): domain Eukaryota; kingdom Metazoa; phylum Chordata; class Aves; order Passeriformes; family Orthonychidae; genus Orthonyx; species Orthonyx spaldingii. Next base: position 1,498,072 of record VZTJ01006819.1, on the reverse strand, counting down.
ATGAAAACAGGTTTTGGTTCTGCATTTAAGCGAAAACTAATACATTACAGATAAAGACAAATACATATGTATTTATGCAAAAATGCAAAAGTAGCAGGCTTGGTGCTGCTGCTGTTTCTATTGAGTTACCTAATTTGTGATTGCCTTAGTTCAACAACTCAAAGCACGCAAAGATTTTAAAAAAAAGCTCACCAATATCATATCACCATGTTCCTTAATTCCATAGGAAAAAAACACCCTTTGACATACCATATAATCTCTAAAATTCTCCATAAACTGAACAGAACTTGAATAGCTGCATGCTGTTGAATCACTCCATACACTCCCAAAGGCCTACCTTTTACTCATTCCCACCCCAAATGCAGACCTCATGAACATGCTGAAATCACTACATTATATTAATGTGAGACTCATAGCCCTGAAAGAATGAGCCTTAACAGATGCTGTTTTCAGGAAAGCATCTAAAGAAGGCAGATGAAGTTTGACATATATAAAACATTATACATGTTTCAGACTTAGGTTACAAGTACAAGAGGGTAAATGAGAAAATAACTTACTTCCTTACCTTGAGGAATTCTCTGTGAGCATATCTAGATTGACATCATGTACAATAAAATTTTTCTAGTCACCATGATGTCATGATATGATCAGTGGTGTGAAAGGTGGCTTTCCCATCACCTGACCCTCTGTGGACAGCAAAGGCTTCTTAACTCTCCCATTGTAGATTTCATAAACTTTACACCTTAATATCAATAAGTGACAAAACAATAATATTTTTATTTTTGCTAACATACCTTGAGAACAATCCTGCTGCTTATGTCTTTTTCCAGATGATTTGGGTTAGCTAGGTATGACTAAAGAAGAGGAAGGGACGTCTTCCAAGAATGTTTGGTGGTACAAATCCAGGAGATCTTGGTCTGAGATGAAGTACACAGTTGTTTCACCACAGTATCATTGAACTGATGTGGTCACGCAGTGACAAGACAGGGTAGAGCTTCTCTTTTTAGAAAGGGTTGCGGTCACCTTCCTCACCCTGCTCCTGTGAGCAATACGCATAATTAGAAACCAGAAAAACTGTCCTTGAATTATCAAGGAAGGGATTGGAGTATCAAAGAGGGGTGGAGGGGGTACAGATTATTGGGACACCATCACTGTAATGATCCAAAACCAACTGATATTTAGAGGTTTTCTACTGATTGCAACTACATTTACCAAATGTTTCATGTTGCTTGCAAACACAGGCAGTAATGACTGTTCTACACAGCTTTTCTTCTCTCATTTGTTTCCCTCTTTCTTTTGAATGTGAAGTTATTCATGTCTTAATCCTACCTCTGGCCAGTTGTACTGGTGCCATGTGAATCTTCCAAAGAGTTTGCTGTTTACTGTCCCCTAAAAGACAATATGAAGATAAAAAATCTGCCATGTTCTTTAAACACCTTTTAAACACCCTGTACCTGACATGGTGTAGTTGATGAACCTTTGGAACATTTTTATTTCTCTGTCTTCTCCTGGCTTGCCAGCTCTCGTCACACTGCAATCTCAATCTAGGGGAGTGGTATGAATTATTACATAATTAAAATGAAACAACACTCCCTTTCTTCAAGTGAGTCATCTGCAGGTATCCAGAAAATGTACAGCATGAGAATTACCTCAGGTTCAAGGCATTAAGAATACAAAAGTAGCTCGTTAGATGTCTTTAGGAAAAATAAATATGGAGCACCTCTGATTTAGAAAGAATACATTCTTGCTATTCACAGTTGCAAACTAGCAAAATGTCAAGACTTCCTTTGAATTTGCTACACAGGCTGGTGCACTACTGTGTGCCTTCAGGGACCGCCCAGAAAACAAACTGTGATGAAAAGATCTATGTTTGGTTTCTCCTCTGCCCCCATGGCAAGAGCTCTGCTGGCAGCAGCTGGTGTCTGGATCAGTACTTGCTTGCTGCCCAGCCTGTTGGCACAGTTTACCTTTCCAGCAGAGTGGGTGGCGAGCCAGAGCCCCACCTTTTCTCCACCTTCTACTCTCGCAGCAGAGATGGATGACAAAGGAGGAAAACAATAATCCCACTCATCTTTTCTCTATCACAGAAAGTGCCCATGAAGAGTCTAGGATAAAGACCACAAACTCTTCAGTAAATAGGCATGTGTCCATAGAAATTTGAAGGAATAGATTGGTTTTATACTTATTCATAATCTGATGCAATATTAAAGGAACACACAGATTTGCATGCATTTTTTTCTTTTACTAGAAGATGACAAATGAAGGCTTAAATCCTCTTAAAATGCATTAGACTAACAACTGCAATAATTATGGAGGTGCTTTCACAGCACTGGTCTGCCACAAAAGTCATATTAACATTATTGATCAGTACTGAACCAAAATGCACATGGAAATCTTTGCAAACTTTCACTGATAATGTATTTTGAAGCCTGTCTACAGCTTACATGGGAAAACTAAAAGCCAGAGAGTGACATTTTAACTGTTCATGTGTTCTTAGCTTTTGATGTGCCATAGCACCCCAGTGGTTCATAGAATCACAGAATATCCTAAGTTGAAATGGACCTGCAAGGACCATCAAGTCAAACTCCTGGCTCAGCACTGGATATGCAGAATCACATCATGTGTCTGAGAGCATTGTCCAAACACTTCTTGAACTTGAAGGAAGTGTCTGCTTGAGTCAGACCATGTGTGCACACAAGAGTAACCAGCTGTGAGTTTTGCAGGAACCTCTGAAGCATAAGTCGTTGCTTACATGAAGGTTTTTCAGGGTGCTTGGTGTGAGCAGCCCCTGCTTGTTCTTTTCCTTGCATGTACAGGAGATAACCTTGTGTCCTGCCCTGATGTGGGAACAGGGTGGGCTCCCACCTGCAGGCACTTGGGCATGCCGCAGACAGAAGGCTTCCGTGCCCTCCCCCACCGCAGCCTCGGCTCATGGCTACTGAAACCACCTCTGTCAGGTTGCCCAATCCCGGCTGAACTATTGCCAAGCTCACAGCACATCTTAAACAACAGGTACAGCTCCCGTGCACGGTCACCCCAGTGCAGGTATAACATTCCCCTTCCTGGAGATTTCAATGTCGTAACATAGAGTAATATTTGTGCAACTTGAGGAGTGGCATTTTTAACCCTTTGGAAAAGAATTATGTAGGCAAGAGTGATACTGAAAATCCACAGTACTTTGCTACCATGTTTTCATTTTTAGGGTGATTCCCTATAAAATTACAAAATATGGTTCATTTATACATCGCAACTGCACTTCCAAACTGCTGTCTAATACAGATCTTGAAAACTACATTTGTTACTCTACTGGTTTATGAATTCTGATGAATGAGCACTAAGAATGGCTAAACCTGGAATTTTCAGATGGATGTAAAATAGACTGTAAAATACATATATTTATCCATACATATATGATTGTATGATTCTAGAGTTTTGTTTTCTTTGTGGTAGGGTTTTATATTTTGGAGTTTTTTTCCTGCTTACTAACTTACTTGGAAGCTCCAGATGCCTGTGGCTTCTTCTGAGACCCCACCTGAAGAATGGCATCCAACTCCAGGGCCCTTACCACAAGAAAGCCATGGAATGGTTGGAGTGGGTCCAAGGGAGAGCCCCAGATACCATCAGAGGGCTGCAACATCTCCCTTATGAAGAAAGGCTGAGAGAAATTGTGTTGTTCAGCCTGGAGAAGTGAAAGTTCTTGCAGTCTTTCAGTACTTAAAGGGGACATATAAGAAAGATGTGGACAGACTTTTTACCAGGGCCATGTAATGATAAAAAAAAAGGGGTAACAGTTTTGACTACAGGGGAGTAGATTTAGATCGGACACAAGGAAGAAATTCTTTACAATGAAAGTGGTGAGAGGCTGGAACAGGTTGCCCAGAGGAATTGTGGATGCCTTATCATTGGTGTGTTCAAGGTTAGATTGGGTGAGGGAAGCATAACCTGGTTTAGTGAAAGATGTCCTTGACAATGCCATGGGGATTGGACTACAGATGATCTTTAAAGGCCCTTCCCAACCCAAAATGCTCTTTTATTCTTGAGTGCCCAAGTGAGGATTCAGGTATCTGTCTTAGTGGACTCAAGTGAGAATATAGGATTCATCACAGGCAAACTAAGGATATTTGAGGTCAAGTGATAATGAAACACCAGGATTCAGTACACTTGTTCCTAAATGGAGTTTTTTTGAAGGGAAACAGAATCCAGCAGCTAAGCCAACAAAACAGATAGGAACTCATCCTTGGTTTAATTTTTGCCACAGAAGCTCAAAATTAAATCAGTGGTTCCACAGTGGTTCAACAGTATGATCAGAAAACAGGCTGTGGAAAGCTCAAGGAAGAAAATTTTAATGAGCATGATTTCTTCAACAGTCTTGTGACAATCTATTACAAGAAAATGACCAATGAAAGTCTTAATAGCACTTGAATTATTGGATTAAGACTTGGAAAAGCCTAATGATTAAGAAACAGAAGAGGGCAGTGAGCAGGAAAACAAACCCAAAACAAACCAACAAAAATTACCCAAGGCCTTATTGCAAAATTAGGCTTTCAAATGTCTGTACCCAGCTTCTCTCCACTGGGAGGCCTCTGTCACTGCTCCCTGGGGACTTGACACTGATAGTCCCAATATGAGTCTGTGGGAGGAGGGGTCAACTCCTTTCCTAAGGTGGCAAAATAGGGTGTTACTACCTCCTGGAAAAGAGAACAGGCTGCCTTTATTTTAATCATGAGACCTGCTTTTGTAATCCCTCTGTGCTCTAAGCAAAGCCGAACAGCTTTTACTTTTTTCTTAAAATGGGAGTGAAATGTGTGGGCATGAAGGGGATGCTCTGAGGAGGTAGATGATGAAAGATCCTCCTAAAATCATCGTAAAAGCAAAGCTGCAGCAGGAAACTGAAAGGACACCCTGGGTAGATTTGTTATCAGAGCTTCCAGTTTTGATGAGAGAGAGGTATAAAAATAAGACAAAGGATTTTGAGTTTCTGAGCTCATGGCTGCTCTGAAGAGCTGAAGAGGTCGGGTTGAACCCACCATCAGTTGGACAATGATTTCAGCCACTTGTGAAGGACTTGTATTTTTGTCTCTTGTATTCCCATAGATTCTATGCTTTAAAAAAAAAACTAAAAAAAAAAAAAAAAAAAAAAAAAAAAAAAAAAAAAAAAAAAAAAAAAAAAAAAAAAAAAAAAGAAAAAAAGAAAAAAAGAAAAAAAGAAAAAAAGAAAAAAAAGACACTTAGGCAGCAGAACAATCTTTAACTCATTCCCTTTGAGTCCTGGACCTGATGGCTTGCCCCAAAAATTTAAAAACAGCCTTCCCCCTAGACATCTCTGGACCCCACCAAAGGAGATTCTTTTTCCAGCTGGAGGAGTGAGGGGGAGGTAAACAGAACACCCCAACAGACATGCATTGTGTTACTACGCTTGAGAGGCATTGCTGAAAAATGGAGTTTGAAAACTGGGGAAAAGTTTGCAGTTATACCAGTGATGTTGATAGTCTTCAAATTTATTTGAAGCTTTGTGAAATGTATCTGGGCAAATGGCTGTCCCAGCCTAAGGCAGCAGCTAACGTTGTGCTTTGAGTTGAAGGTCAGTGGTCATGCTTAGATAGCCTGGGCAGGGGGTTCACAAGATTTTGTGCTGCAGACTGTATAGGCATAGGAGGGAGGAAAAAAAATTCCCTGCCTCCTTGAAGATCCATGTCCAGCTCCTTATTTGGTTCAGTTTAGCCAGCTGGCTGTGAGTAGTTCTGAGCATTAAAGCACTGAAAGTCCAGCAGCCACAGGAGTCATACAGGTGACTATGCCAGGTTGGGAGCAGCCGGCCAAGAGCTAAGGACACTCAGCAGAGCTGCCAGGGCCCATGAATGAAGATGGAGCAGCCAGAGGCACAACCCTCAGGGAGCCAAGCAGCTACCAGAGCATTGCTTCACACGGCAGTTTATGGTCCAACACATCTTAGCTTTCACTGACTGCAGATGATGGGAAAAGTCTACCCTAGAAATTACTTCCTTAGAGAAAAAAGACTATGAACTGTTATAGTTAAAGAATAACTGTAACAGTCAGTTACTATCACTGTTTATCTACCTGGTCAGATTTTTGTTCTCTCTTACAAAAAAAACCCTAACACACAACTGAATCTTTTTGAACTGTTTGATTCATGTTTTCCTTTTACTTATGCCTCTGCTTTTGAAATACTAGAGTTCAGTATAATTTTTCCAGTTGTCCAGGTGTGACCTCAAGTCACCACATTTGGAGCAACTCCCTTCAATTTGAACCCAGACCTTGTTGCTGCCAGTCATGTCCTGGCTGGAGGGTTACTTTGGAACAACAGCAGCAGTGTTTCAATGAAGTGACTAAACTTTTCTTTTTCCAGAGGATCCCTGCTACCACTGGTATGTAGGATGGAGGATATGAAGTCTGAGGATATACTAAGGCAGTGTAGTCTATCTCATTAGTTTGAAAACGAAGCGAACAAAGAGATTCTAGCAAGAAAAAAGGACAGTGTATTAAAATAACTAAATACCATACCAGACTCAACAGACTCCTTGTCTCTGAGCAATTATGAATAATGCTGGGTACATGGGATGAAACTTAATTTAGACTGCAGTTTCATAGTCACTTCAAGCTAATCTAAATTGGCACAGATTATGAAAGGAGAAATCTCGCCTGCCTGTCTGTCCCCAGCAAAGCTATTCCCTCCCTTTCCCCCTCTTCCCACCCCCTCACACACAGAGCAGCTTTATTTGTCTCTGTGTGGCATGGAGTGGGGCAGGCAGCTTGCCCAGAGGGACAACCCTGCTGCTCCCAAACACTTGCAGCCTCCCCATGCCCCATCCAGGTTACAAACATTCTGACTACAACAGGGAGAAACTCCATGAATGACAGGGAAAGCTTCTGCTAAGCCAGGTAGGTTTCCTGGTTTGGGATGGGGTAGGAGGCTGGTGCAGTGATGTCTTCAAGCCATGATGACAGTACAGGGACATACCTCGAGTACTGTGAAACAGGGGAGCAGTCAAGATATGTGGACTTGAAATGCCCTAGATCAGGCACTAATTTCAGCACTTGCTACCTTAACACTGTTTTATATTACTGCTGTGTAACATATTAACTTCTAGAGGTCACAGCCCATCAGCTCTGATCCGCTGGTGACTTGTCCAAGTAAATATAGGCAAGAAAATGCTATTTATTTTAGTCATGGAAGAAAAAAGGCTCTTTTTCCATATTTTTTTTTTTAATTGTTTGCCCCATGAAGGTATCAACACCCTTCTATCCCCGTTTGTCTTTGAGTAGTATAATGAGATGTTTGCATCAATTAATACTTTGGAGTTGTGAATACTATGTCAGGGAGCCCAAGCAGCAAATACAGCCCACAGTGTGTGCCCCTGTGTGTATACCTAGTTCTACATTTCCTGAAGTGCAACCTCAATGCCACAGCTGAACATCTATGCTTGTTTAAAGGTAATTGCACAAGACGAAATATGACTCAAATGCAGCAGCCTCATTTAGAAGTCTTAAAATTACAAATCGAGGAGCAGCGAACAAAAAGTCCCCTGGGATAATTTCTGAGGTCAGATGCTCATTTTGCAGGAAGCTGCAAATTCATTAGAAGAGTTTGAACAACTGTAAGTCAGTCACTCAGGTGCAAACTCTTTTGGGATCTACTCTTCACCACCAGAGATATGCCGAGGGTTCTCATATAAACAAGCACTGTTTACAGATACTTTCTCAGCAGTGGCACTCTATTGTTAAACATTAATTCTTATGTGTAAGTTGTGCAACATTTACACATGCTATTTGGCTCTGTTAGCAATTTGAAAGGACACTTTCAGTAATTTAGGAGCAAAACACAGGTTTGAGAGAGCTTCCTGCACAAAATATAGGAATAAATACCTTAAGAAGTAAGCAATTTTTATTTGTTTCATTTATTTATTTAGTAAAGGTGCCCTGAAGTTTGTTTTACAGCCAGTGAATATTGAGAGGGAGAGCAAAAAAAGACCTTGACATTTGGTCCTGCCTGGTATATTTGCATTCTGCCAGTGGAGGGGAACAGGTACACAAGTGGTAAAAGTGAGTTAGCAAAAAAGGCTAGGGAAATAACGTCAAGATTTAGGATCATTTCTGGGGAGACAAACAAGCAAGCACACTATTTTTACTGCAAGGTTCCTGTGGAGAGTGGCAGAGGCGAGACATCTCTGCTCCACCTGTTGGTGGAGAAGAAAAAGGAAAATTCTGTGGAGAGAACAGAGAGAGAACATCCCTGTTTGCCAGGGAGTCTGCAGTAATAGTCACAGTTTCACAAAGTTTTCTCTGTGTCCTAGAGGATCAGGAAGTGAATCAGAAACTCCAAAAGAGATTCAAAGAGGAAAAAAAGAGGATTTACCTGCTTGTCAGCAGGCAATTCTGCCTGGCCTACAGTGTCAGTTTGGGAGAGATGCTTGAACAAATGCACCTCACTGTACGCACCATACACAGAGTTTGGGTGGAGTTTTTTTTTTTGGAGTGGGGGTGATTTTGCAATTTGATCAAGCTATGTTACTTTGGAGTGTTTTCATAGAATGATAAAATAGTTTGGGTTGAAAGTGACTTTTGAAGGTCATCTTTTCCAACCTACCTGCAATAAGCAGGGACACCTTAACTAGACCAGGTTGCACAGAGCCCTGTCCAGGTGGCCTTGAATGTTTCCAGGGATGGGGCATCTGTCACTTTTCTGGGCATCCTGTTCCAGTGTTTCACTGCTGTCACTATAAAGTCCATTAACTGTGAAGTGAGCCCTCCAGACTGTCAGCAGGGTACAACATCCTCTAACAGCTGCGAGGACTTACTGCTTACTACTTTATGGTATGTTCTGCTATTTGCTTACCTGAGGTCATAACCACTAAGAAAACTTCCCAATTTGCTGTCTGGCTATTTGTCAGTGTAATCCTGGGTTGCTCTGTTCAGTACCTAGAGGCTTCCAGGAAAAGTAGAGTTATCTGTCAGGAAGTATTACATGTTGTATCATTACATCTTGGTGAAAGGTTTAGTTTGTTATTTCCCAGGATAATGGAGATACACTTAGATCTTGTCTGTGGGGAAACAATTCATTGACCATGAGAAAACACACATACACACAGAGTGCAGAAACGAAAATGTGTGTTAAAACACTCATGTAAAGAGATTCAAACTGACCCTAGTAGGCACAGGTATCTAGAATATGCACTTAGAGTATCTCATTCAGTGAAGGACAGCACACAGAGCAGACAGTTCAGCATGTGTCCTGGAGTCAGACCTGGTCTATGTTTTTAGACTTTAAGTCAGTGTGCCTGTACAGTGGTACCATTTCAGTAGAGCCTGATTTCTCATTTTTCAAATGCCCATGGTAGGGACAAATCACCTACCTACATCTAAAGTCAGAAAAAATTCCTCTAGGAGTCACAGTGACTCAGGAACAGCCGAGCTCTGCCAAACTGGAACAAGTTCAAAGGGAGCACTGCCTATGATCAATTCATTACATAAACCTCAGATAAGGGAGTGGCAAGAAACTTTCCTGCCACCAATCATGAAAACAGTTAAGGGAAACAAGCCATCCACTACATGGGTTTTTAACAATCTACTCCATCTCAGTAGTGTAAGGGCCCCAATGAGTCTGGTAGTAAACACAGAAGAAATCAAAACCAGGGTAAGCTGCTGTTCTGAGCTATAATGTCATTTCTTCTAATATCTCCAGGCACAGACAGCAGCTGCAGTTAAGTAGATAGCCTTAGGAAATAGCTTCTTAATACAAGAAAGCAGGAGAAAAGTCATTTTATTTCCTCACATTCTTTTTGCAGGCTCTGTTGCTCAAGTTACAAAATTCCTATGAAATGTAACAATAAAAAACAACCCTTGGTAGCAAGGGCCTAAAAAAGTTAAAAAACCCCTCCAAAACTGGATCTTCAAGCTAGTCCTACACAGGCTTCCATGAACTGATGAGTTTCTTTGGGCATCAAACTAGTAGTCACACATGGAGAATCCTACTGCCTCAGGGCTGGTAAAATCTCTGAACACAGGTCTCAGCAGAAACTAAGTGCAAAACAAAATTTGAAGCTGTGTCTCATACTAAATCTGTTATAATTTAGTACTTGGTCCTATATACATGGTGATGTAAATGACCAGGACCCTCACACAGTTACTCTGCATGCTATGCAAGAAAATAGCTACAATCCATAGGGGAGAAAAGAGCTTATGGTAATGGTTTAAGCACAACTCCTGTAACACTTCAGCATGTCCTGGAGAATCCCTGGTTGGAGTAATTAGCAGGAAGCATTTATTTGTTCAAATAAGTTCTCATTTGGCAAACTTCTATAGACCACATATCAAAAGGCTCTGAAAAATTTTCCAACAGCCCCAAACATGAGAACAAAGTAAGAGAACACCTATCCTCATCAATGAAGGGGATATAAAGGGAAAAAAGAATCATAAAAATGCTTAAGCAGGTGTCTTCATAAAACACTCACTTATGCCTCTGCTCTTGAAATACTAGAGACCAAAACTTCCTGAGGATTTAGTGGGAACTTCTGGGATTCATCCAGAATTAAGCTATAGAAAGCTAATGAAAGGCAATTTGACAACATCCCCAAAATCTTAAACCTTCCAGGGAGAAACTTTAGCCTCTTTTAGGAACTCATAAAAGAGGTTGGATGGGAGCCATTTCTCCCTCCCAAGACTGTCATTTTTCATGGCAAGAACAATTAAGTACATTTTGCTCCATTTTCTCTAGGGACTGGGTTTTTGCAGAAAGCAACACACCCAGCTCTGGGCAGGAGAGCTCTCCAGGACAAAGGCTGTGCCCAACAGCTTCCCAAGAGGCCAAGGCAGCACCACACGAAATCCAGGGCTGTCCTGTTTAGCAACTCAGTAAAAGGCGAATGAGAACTTTTATAAATGTTTGAGTAAAACTTAAATCTTACAGATATCTCTTCTCTGATAGGAAAATGCCTTTTATTACTTGAATTCAAGTCCTTTTCTTACGTGTCTCAGGAGATGCATGTTTTGCTGAACCGCATAAGAAATCCCACCCTAAGGCAGACCCACTTGCTCAGGGAACATCCAATTCCGTTCAATGTCTGCACTGGGAAAAATACACTGACTTCATCCAGAGGGAAAAGAAAGTTTGTGTGCAAACAGACCCTGACTAAGATCTTCCTAAAGAGGCTGGGTGAGAAATCTGAATAACGAGGGAAATGTTTCCTCATGGACAAAATTAATTCTTTGTGTGAGAAATGACCCAACTATTTCCTATATTACCATGGTACATTTTCATCATCATGTTAACATGTCTTTGTAATTCCTTATCACCATCACATCAGGGTTCAGAAGTGGCACTTAAATTGCAAAACATGTTAAATCTTTCTCATAAATCTCAATTAGGTACAAAATACCTTAAAAACCAAAACCATGGTTCCTCTCTGCAGTATAAGTTAGACTAGAAGATATAAGAGTCTCACGTGCCCTAGAAATAATTAATCTGCTGATGTCTTATATTCTATCTTTGCAATTCCTTTACAGCCAGGTTCAGGCCAGGACAACAGACAGGGCTTAGCCTGACGTAGAAGAATTCTCCATTTAAGTGCTCTAAGTCAGATCAACAAGAACGTAAAGACCAAAGCAAACAAAAAACCTCCAAACATACTAAAAACCAACCAATGAACCAAACAAAACCCTCAAGCCCCACAATTTTGTCAGAACAGCCAGATTAGCTCCAATAAAATCCACCTACAGTGAGCATCTGGGAAAGTAAGATCAGAATGAAAGTTAAAAAGGTAATTTCAGGTGCCTGAATAAGTTTTCAGCTAGATAATGTTTCATTTGTTTTTAATTGAAGTTTACAGTCTTTACAGCTTCATGATTTTTCTTAAAGTGAAGGAATAAGTAGAGAGGAGGAAATTTAGCAGCACCATAATTAACTACTTAGGGCAAATCCTCCCATCAGATTCATGAGACAGATTTCAGATAAGCAGCTCAAATGAAGGATTATCTTGCTAGCAATGCGGAAATGTTGATCAGCTTGATATTTCCATTCTGCAGACAAGAGTTCCTGCTGCTACTCACTATTTTCTGCAAGGAAGTAAATCTCCACAAAAGTGGCAGGTCTGATCCAAAGGGGATTTTGTTTTTAAAACCCCTGCACATGACCATCTTATACTTGTGTGTTTTCAGGCAGAAATGAGATCTGACTTTAAATGCTGTTCAGCTGCCCCCTTTGAGAAGGGTTACCAGACAGATGGATGCCCTGATGGTATGATGGATGGGTTGGAGCACATTGTATATGTGCTAATACAGTGTCTTTACACAAACATTAGCACTTGAGAGCTTCACAGAATACTCAGGCATTCTGAAAATATTAAGTTCAATTAAAAATATAATCTCCTATGACTGATAACATTCTCAGCATATGTTTCATGGTATTTAAAGATAAATGGAACCCATCTAGCCAGGCGATTTAAATTTTGAGGAAAAATGTCCCATCCATCAGCAGGAGTACTTTGAAATAAACCCATACAAGACTTAAACTGGAGCCTTGTCATAACAGTCTTGCATACCCCAGTCTTGTCTGGTGTCTAGGCAACCAATGCAACCAAAAAGGTGAGATGCTTGCCTTTTACCATGCACTTTTCAGTCCTTTTGCCTCATTTAAAAGCTGCAGTGATGGCTAGAACAAATTCCTCATTTCTATTTCAGGACCTAAAAGCTGTTTGCTGGATGGGACTCAAAGGTCTCTATCTCTCCCTCTTCATTCTCTGCATAGTAGAAAGACACATACACACACTTCAGTAAGTTATGCTTTGAACAAGAAATAGAGGACCAGAAGCAAATGGG
>VZTJ01006819.1:1456532-1485227 GCA_013397795.1 Orthonyx spaldingii | reverse complement strand
TGAATGGATGGTGGTGTGTATATCAAAGATAATGCAAAATATTTACTATTCCTGTACTCATAGTAGTACCAATCTCTTAGATTTTGTTACCTGAATATGGACTGCATATTTGACCACAGTATATATATTTTATATGTCCAGTGGATATACTTCCATGTCCATTGTTTGACTTATGCAAACAGTTACATATTTTGCCCCCTGGCAAAATAAAACATTGCCCATTACGAGAAATGAAAAAGTGCTATGGCCATGACACATGATTTCCCCATGTCTTAGGTGGCCACAAGATAAGCAGCCTTCTTTTATATTTGGTGTCAGAATTCTACAGAGAGGCAGCTGTTCATTTAAAGTACATTAAAATGCATTTCTTTATATTTTCTAATGAGTGGAGTGAATCTGTTAAAACATTTAAGAAAAGTCTGTTTGAAACTTGGAACCTAGCCCTCTTCCATTCTTATTCAGATAAAATCCCACCCCAAAACCCCCCAAACAAAAATAATTTTTGCTGAATGCATGCCTAAACAGATAAGCCTCACAATAAGATTTCCAACAAATACTCATGAGACTTAGGTATCAAATTCCCATCAACTGAAAAAATCCCCCTTTCTTTCCAAGAGCGTTGAGATAAGATCATGTGCAGACATCACATCACACTCTGCTCATGTCTGTGTGTTTAGCTCTGAAGTACTCATATTGTTCCTGAAGTTATTCATCCTTGGGTTCCCAGGCATATTAACCGAGTCCAAGAGTTACCTTCTCTTGGCAACTGCCATTTCTCCTTCAATTTTTCTCAACACAGGCAAACCCTTAAAGTACCACATCTGAACTCAAGAACATCAGTAGGGCACTGCCCTAGTAAGTAGGGAGGATGTCCATACTGTCAGGACAGAATCACTTTAAGCTCTACAGCTTAAACCCAGTACTATCATCTCTGTGCAGGCAGCTGCTGTCTGTCAAGGAGAAGCAGCTTCTTGCGCTCTCAGACAGCTATCTTTTGTCTTCCAGTGGGGAAACCAGTCAAATAACATAAAAAATCCAGTAAGGTGTCTGTAACATGCTCACAGAAACAATGATCACTTGTATGCCTCAGGCATATGACCAGTTACTGAATGCAGAAATCACATGTGCAGGTAAACTGTTGATCAGTTCTCAGACACCAGAGTGGGATCATTTGCATTATCACCCTAAACCTCGTTTTTAGTGATTAACTATAGATTCACAGAATGGTTTGGGTTGGAAAGGGCCTAAAAGATTGGCTATAGTCCAGCCCCTCTGCCACTGGAAGGGACACTTTCTGTTAGACCAGATTACTCAAGCCATCCAGCCTGGCTTTGCACACTTTCAGGAATGGGATACCCACAGCTTCTCTGAGCAGCTTGTTCCAGTGCCTTATCACCCTCCCAGTAAACAATTTCTTCCTAATATCAAATCTAAACCTACTCTCTTTCAGTTTAGGCCATCCCCCCTTGTCCTATCGCTATATGCTCTTGTGAAAAGTCCCTCTTCATCTCTCTTGTAACCTAAACCCTATAACCCAAAAAAGCAATAGCAGAGAAGGATTTTTAATAAGCATCCAATAACAGAATGAAACCCAACATGTCACTTTTAGACAGATATTTTAAGAAAAAAAGTGTTTTGCTCACAGAAACAATTTTTATAACAGCTGTTAAAATACTGTTTTCATTTTCCTTTGCTTACTGCTAGTCCTTCAGGCATCCTGAAAGGCTCAGCTTTGCATATAATCCCATTTTACTCCTGTTCCTCCTATGAACAGAAAAATATCCTTTAGAAAGCGATGTGTAAGGTAAAATTTATGGTGGACATTAAAGAGTTTCAAACACTGCAGTCTGGTCTGTATCCCATTAAAAATCCAATAGACTGTACAATATTCTTGCAAAAAGTCTTTCCACAGTTACTGCATAAGAGAGAGAAGGGAGAAATAGAGAGAAGGAATGCCCTCTATGACCTTGCCCTATAACAATATTTGTGGATTGACAGTGACTGCAGAGCTGATACTTGGTTGCATTGGTCTTTGCATTAAACTTAGCTCATGTTGTTCTTGTGAAATAAGTTGTGCTTCCCACAGGAAAAAGAACATATCTAGAAAGCACAAGTGCTCTGAAAGTGAGTCTTGTTTGCTTTGTTTGCTGTAGGGTAGTTGCTGGTTATCTTGGTTATTCAATAGCAGATGGAGCTCTCAAAGACCTGAATGCTTCTTTGGTGCTAATTAATACTCTCAACTGGGATTGTTACCTTCAGGCATTTAACTTGGGTATCTAAGTTCATCTGCTCTTACTTTAGACATTGCCTCCAGGAGAACTGAGTTCAGAGCACTCCAGTTTCTTGAGTTATAGAGAAATATGAATCGCTCTTTCTTTCTCCCTTTAGTATAAAGGGAGATATTATTCTGATAGCTGAGTAAGTATATGTCAGACAGGGTGGAAACCTGCATCAAGACCACTTCGTAGTTGACAAATAAAATTTAGTTCACACAATACTGATGTAGAGTGTGAAGAGCAGAGAAAAGTTCTTGCCAAGTCACTTGCCAAAAATGCAACAGTTCCTAGTGTCCTTGGAATTTTAGTCATATCAACTGGGAAGGAAGACGATCCAAATAGTGCAAGATAAATGAAGGGCAAAAAAAAAAATTTAGACCATTAGAAAGGGAAGCAAGTTACTTCAAGTCTACAACATGAATGTTGCAGTCTTTTACCTCAACTTCTCATCTTTCAATTCATTCCATTCCTTGATGTTAGATTGTGGGTTTTCTTGACAAAAGACACTCTTCATAAGCTTGCCTGATTTGTAAATAAATCACACTTATATGCATGAGAATCATGTTTTAAAACACTTGAAAAGAACTGAACTATGAATCAAATCTGATGCTTAGCAAACATCAATGTTCCCTAATGAATTCAACAAGTGCTAATTCAAGGATGACTATCAGAAGTTCTGCTATAGAAACAGGGAATACCAAAATATAAATTTGTACCTCTCCACAAAGTTAACAGGTTATTGTTGAATATTAGGATCTACAAAACATCAGACCTATCCCATTGAGTACCTATTCAAATAATACCAAAGAAGAAATGCTGTACAGCAATTACTGAGAACATGCTCAAACAGGAAAATAATAAAAAAAAGAAAAACAAAAGAGGGTTTTCCAATGCAAATTCTCACAGGCAGAGCTTCTAGACACCATGTCCCAGAATCACAGAATCATTTAGGTTGGAAAACACCTCTGAGATCAAGTCCAACCTTTGACTGACCACCACCTTGTCAACTAGACCATGGCACTAAATGCCATGTCCAGTTGTTTCTTGAACACCTCCAGGAATTGGTGACTCCACCACCTTTCTGGACAGTGCATTCCAATGTTTGACAGCCACTCAGTGAAGAAATTCCTTCTGATATCCAGCCTGAACCTCCTCTGGTGCAACTTAAGGCCATTCCCTCTTGTCCTATCACTGTTTGCCTGGGAGAAGAGACCAACCCCTGCTTTGCTACAGCCTCCTGTCAGGTGGTTGTAGAAAGGGATAAGGTCTCCTCTGAGCCTCCTTTCCTTCAGGCTAAACAACCCCAGCTCCCTCAGCTGTTCCTCATAGGACTTCTTCTCTGAACCCTTCACCATCTCTGTTGCCCTTCTCTGTACATTCTCCAGCACCTCAATGTCTTTTTTGAAGTGAGGGGCCCAAAACTGAACACAGGATTTGAGGTGTGACCTCACCAGTGCTGAGGACAGGGTAACAATCACTTCCCTGGCCACACTGTTGCTGATACAGGCCAGGGTGCCATTGGCCTTCTTGGCCACCTGAGCACACATTGGCTCATGTTCAGCCATTTTCAACCAGCACCTCCAGGTCCTTTTCTGCTGGGCAGCTTTCCAGCCACTCCGCACCCAGTCTGCAGCACAGCATGGGGTTGTTGTGGCTGAAGAGTAGAACATGGCACTTGGACTTTGCTAATATTCACTAACAACATCCCAGATGCACATTTCAGGAAATGGGTCCAAATCTGAAAACTTTCCACTGCTCTCAAGCCGATCTTTACAAAGTTTATGTATTTAATACATATATAGGTATTACTGTTATTCACACAATGAAAATAGATTAATTTCCAGCCTGCTGTCATAACACGTTATATAGGAGATAGACATCTGTCTTATCTATCTGGTGTCCTTGGTTCTAGGGACATGTAATGTACATGCTATATGTTAATGTTGTTCAGATTTTACTGTTGCATGTATGAGATGAGATGGATACTTCCAGTTGTGTGTCTCTGGAAAACTGTGACATTTCAGATCAAAAGCTAAAGGGTATTTAAAAACTGATGATATTTGAGCAGAATTGTCACTCAAGTCCTGCTCAGAATCAAAATGGACTTAATTTCAATGCACAAAGCTTCAGATTGTTTGGACATTTGCAAGAGCATAGCACACAATTCTTGGATCCTCAATGTAGTGTTAGAGATTAAATACTGCTATTTTATTCATATTCATGTATCAAAGGTGTCCATGTTCTACATTAGTTAGAAACTAAATCCTTTTCTACTTTGGAGGAAAAACTTCACAGAGTGCCATATTCCACCACACAATTAATCAGCTCTTTGCTTAAGGCAGCAGTAGTAACATAGGAAACCTTGATTGTAAGCTCCAATCTACCCCAATCAAGTGTACTTGTTCACTCCCAAATAGCTAGATTTGGGGTTTTTTTTACATTCTTTCTGACATTGGCTTTGTCAGCCTTTCATGGCAAGTTTTGTTTGTATAGTTCATTCTACAGTCAAGATTCCATTTCATTTTCTTGTATCAAAACCAGCATAAAATTTCTTTCATAGTCAACATTTTCCAGCAGCAGCTAATTTCCTAACAGTTCAAGAACAAATGTTGTGGATAATATCACTCTTCACTGCAATGGTGTTAACAGGTACCACAGATAATGTAATTTATGTAAAAGATGAAGTCAGCATGGTGCACCTTGCATTAGTTATTTTCTACTAAATATTGTGTGAATAAAAACATTTGAACTCAAACACGGGGCAGAATTTACTAATATCTTTATATCATCCAGATTTTCCTGAAACTTGGCAATCTTTCCATTGTTATCTTAGCATTCTTAAAGCACGCTACTATTCCTATTGATATTTTCATGTCACTTACCAAAAGAGTTTTCTTTGAGGAATGTCCTCTAAATGTTAGAAATACTTACATGCTGTATTATTTGTGTGAACTTTATGCATCTTTACTGTTAAGAAGGAATTTACAGATGCCTTAGGAGGTTTCTCCTCATTCATATCCCTTTTGTTAACACCTCAGGCTTCAAATATATCTTTCAGTTGCTAAACTAGTCCAGTATTTGTTTGCATGTGTGGTTGTGTGGCCACTTCGTTCTGTTTTCAAAAAAAAAAAGACCCTGTTTCCATCAGCTGTAGTTTGTTTTAGCAGGATCTCAGTGGTTAAGGATGTTAGTGGGCTAGATGCCAATCTCTCTTTACCCACATTTGATATGAAAAAGATGGGGTTACGCAAACAAAGTGTCACCCTACTCAATGAATAACCACAGTGTCCTCAAGAACCTCATTGTGCAGGCTTCTATTCTGAGTACTGCAATTTATGTCTTGAATGAACAGAAAATAAGTCCTAGCCAAAAACCTGTAAACCCATGTTTCCTGGCTATCTTCAGAGTCAGAATAAAAATTTGATATGGATTGCTGTCAGCGCAAAATGTTTCGATTCAAAGATGTCTGTGGTAAGCTAAGGTATTTAAAATTCTGGCATAGGATGTAAGGAAGCTCTTGATCAGCTACAATGTAGAATGTTTCATTCCAGTGCATTCAGGTTCATCTTTTAAATAGTCAGGTACATCACTGTCTCTGTTAGTTTGCTTACTGCAGTCTGTGGGAGCTTTAGTACCTCCTTTAGTTCCATACCAAAGAATGCAGCTGAAGGAATACACTACACAGAGGAAGTTACGCTGCCTGTTTACTTATTACAACATGAACACACTCTCTTTCTCATAGCCAGAGAACAACTCACAGGCAAGAGGCAGGAAAGAATTGTTGTTCCCACTTCCACAGCAAATCAATTCAACAGCAATGAAGGCTTCATTGTCTACTAATATTGTTATTGAAAGAGTCACACTAATTCATTTCCCATTACTGTTGGTACAGGACACTGGCATGAGGCATTCATACAGGTAACCTCAGATGTTATGTTGTATTAAACTTTGCAAAAGCAGAGGTGTATGACATGATTTCTCTTTGGTTTCACTGAACAGCAATAAACTAGATTTCCAGAAGCCAGTTTATTTACGTTGATTTTGTACTATTCAGCCTCTCCATAATAACACAGCAAGCTAAAGCATGCATAGCAGGACAGGCCATCCTCTTGCACGGCAAGATTTCAGTTTCCAATACAGGAAGAGAATTTGCAAGTCAAAGCCATTCAGAACAGGCTACAGTAGTTTGAGACTTCAAAGAGAAAAGGTCTGATACCACCACAGGTGAAAGTGAGATCACTTCTTCATCAATTTAAGATTCAATGTGAATTCTCTGCAGGACGTTAGAGAATCTGAGAAATCAAATGCCACAAATTCAGCAGCACGAAGTGCAATTTTTTCACACAGTTCAGAGAAAGCTGTATTCAAACTCAAGATCTACTAAAATTAGTCTGAATTTAATCAAAGGGTAAAACTAAGAGGCCTTTTTTCCTCAGAAGAAGAAACACTCCTGCTGCTTGATTCACCTGAAATAACTCCCAGTTTTGGGGCTGCTGAATCAACTATATGTGGTACATGTAGTACACTGATAAAAAGGATGCACTTTAATCAAAAAGCCAATATGCATTGTTTGAGACCACATAAGAAGCAAAACCAAATAGCAGCACTTGCAAAACAGTCTCTAAAGTTATCCCTCCCCCTCCAGCATAGCATACTTAACAGTGTCTTTAGACAATCTGGTATGATAATCGTAAGTAAAAAAATGACATTTGATGAGAACTATTTTTACAGAATAAATGGAGAGACTGAGTGGAAAAAACATTAATTTGTCTTTTAAAAGGAAATGATCAAATTGTTTGTGTGAAACAGAAAAAATAGGCTTATAAGAAAACTCCAAATTATACTAATCCAAAGTCAGCTCTGCAACAGTGTAAGATTCAGTTCAGATATCATATTGCCATAAATTTCTGTTTATTTCCCTCACTAGTTGTCACTGTTATATAATTCTTTGGTTGTTCTCTAACATATTTTGATTTACCTAGGTTTTATTCCCAGGGATGGTTTCATGTCAATTTTTATGACATCAAGTAATGAAGGTGTATGAAACATATAGCATATGTGCAAACATTTTGTAATCATCCAAGCAAGTGATGAAGAGGAGGCTTTGCTTTGCTATTGCTGATATAGAAATCACTGCTTGACATCCAGGCTTAGTGGCAGGCCAGAAGTGTGGGGCCAAGTAGACAGGGTTGTTCATTATCAGCTGTGCAGGCCATGGCTCTGCAAAAGTATTTTCCTTGACCTTTCAGTAAGTAAATCCTTACCTGGATACATGTCCTCCTCTGCTGCTTCCATTCAACATTGAAATTGATTAACGAGATAGCATTAATTGAGGACTACAGCATACGGAGTTTTATTTCTTCTGCTAGGGGAAGAAGGAACGAGCAGGTGAGTATCAAAAGGACAGATGGAAAAGAGAAACTTCCCTACTGCCCTCAGTAGCTTCTGCACCTTATTGTCACATGTAACAAGATCACGATTTACCTGATTTAAGACATTCATTTTTGTACCCATAGAAGGAAAAAAGCTTGCTGCTGTCAAAAGCTGAAACATCTTTCTTTTCTTTTAATTCACTTTGAGTCAGTCCACGAGCGGCATGTTGGGACAAAGAAGAGGGAAATTAAGGTAGCACACAGCTGTGTACATACCTCACAGGCTGCCAATGAGCTCACAAAAACACTTTTGTCTGCATGGGCTGTCTGAAGATGACAAATGCTCCTGTCCCAAAAGATTGCTACAACAATGCCACTTACAAGCCAGGGTCAGATTCTGGCTCTTAACATCAAATCAGACTGAGGTTGTATTGGTCATTGCATTCCTGTGGCAGGTCCTCAACTGCACAGCAAATTTGCCAGGGTTAGCAAAGTATTATGGACTTTCCCCAGCTGAAGATGTGGGGTTTTATTTTGTGGAATGTGTGCATAATATTAGATTGTGAGCAAGATGCCACAGCCATTAGAAAGCTGTCTGGTGCATTGAGTGCCTAAGGGCATGTGGATGACTCACTGAAATTCTGTTAGAACACAAGACATCTGCTCAAATATGTTTCCTGCCACTCCTTTTGCATGGCTGGAAACAATGGGCTAGATATTCTCTCCTATTCCACCAGTCCTGGCACCAAATGACTGGAAAACTTCTGTAAGCCAGAATCTGGGATTCCCCTTTGAGTGATGTGAGCTACCTCTTGGCTCTGGGCAGTAAAATGACCTTCTCTCACAATCCTGAGTGAGTATGGCAGGGAGCATCTCTGGCAGCCCCAGTGGTTCATTCCCCCAGTGCTCCAGCCATGCTGAGGCCCACACTGACTCCCCAGGGACTATAAACTACTGCAAAGCCTTTACTATCGCTTCCCTCTGCCTCCCAGAAGCTGAGAACTCATGTCATCACACCTACCACTGTGACACCAGTCTTATGCACAGAAATAGCAGCAATGATTTTCCAATGACACTGTGATGTCACACGAAAATTAAGAAGGAGATAATTTCCTATTAAAAACAACAAATTTTCTTCAATAAGGAGACTGTAAACCAGAATAAGAAACACTTTCAAAACCCCCAAAAACAGTTTGTCAAAGCTTTTGATAAGATTTGGTTCTGAAGATGCAGTTCTCATGACACAACCTGACTTCAAAGGATATTTTAGCATATAAGATACATAGATCTGCACAAATGTGATGAATAATAAAGTCACTTGCGGGCTTGCCTGCAACAGCTCTACCTTAAAATTACATATCATCATACCTTTTTCCCCTGTGCTGAAGGGTCAGACCTAATTGCATTGCTTTGAGAAGACAGCATTTCAGTTACAAATGAGCACTCACAACTATTTCATGTTAAAAATAAACTTTAAAGTGAAGCAGCAGATGCTGCCATGGAACATTCCTCAGAGCTTTCATGTGATGGTCACATCTGTTCAGCTGGAAGAATGACTGTTTCAAATCAACTAATGGTTTTTAAGTGGTGACAAAAAAGAGAGCAAAAAGACAAAATACTGCAGAAGGCTCTGGAAAAAAAAGTTAACTCACAGTTCTGTATTGGAATAATAGCACTCAGATAAAGTTTTGGATGGAAACTTGGGTCACAAACAGAAGCTGTTTAAAACTGCCAGAAATGCATGCAATTATTTCCTGGTAAAGCAGCAAGAAGGGAACTACTATTCACCCACATAGAAATGCAGTTTTAGAGGCAAAGATCCATCTCATCTTATGATAACTTAATTCTTGCTACAACCTTTGAAAATGTTACAATTTTGCTGAAAAGTTACCCTAATAGGAGCTGTAAGTAGATGTTGATATTTAGTGAAACATTAGGGAATGATAAATCCAGTTTTATCTAACTGTTTTCTTTAGTTGTTCTATTCCTTCCTACTAATTTATACAAACACATGTCAATGGGACCTCTGTTCCTAGTTTTTAATCTTCAACTCACTGACTTGTTGTCTTAGTAAGGACAGGTAGTCTTCAAAATGTTAGCATGAATATAGCAATTCTCACTGGTAAATCTTTAAATATGCTTTACAAGTCACCTCAATTAACACTTTACCCAAGTTTTAGAACATCCTCATGGAATAACAAAGGTATTGAGAATTATGCCCACTTTACAGAAGTGGAGAGTGACCCAGCAAAAATAGGTTAATCACCCCAGGCCACAAGAAATACTAGCAAAAATGGGATCAAGCAACATGAATTCTTAGCTGTTTCTGTTAGGAGAGGCAATTAGTACATTTCCCAAACACAAGTGGCAGAAGAATGGAAAAAAATTGCAATTTAAGGAGTGTGGTACTGGGAGCAAATATCTTGTTTCCTGAAATTGAAATAGAACTGTGGAAGGAGTGTATGGATTTTAGGCAATACAAAGACAGAAAGAAAAAAACCCCACACATGCTGCTGTTCTGCCCTTCGCATAGTCAATCCTGCAATTCCAGTTATGCTTCTCATATATTGGCCAGAGATAGTTTGCACTGAACCAATTCTGACTGCCTACAACATCCATGCTTAACTACCTCTGAAAAGCAGTCTCTGCTTAGGATTTTCGGAGCCAGCAGCTTTCAATGAAAGTAAATGATCTTAAATTAGGGTTTAATTGAGTCTGGCATCTAAACCACTGGGAGGTTTGTAACCTTTCAAGTATTGATCTGAAAGACTTGTGCCTGGAAAAATCTGACTGAGTGTTCTGTGGTCTTCCCTCAGCATCAGCACCTGGAAAGAGTAACTTACTTTTTTGTACTTCTTTAATTGTTAGAGTTGTCAATACTGCCAGCAGAGGAGAACTCAGGTTCTCAAGCCAGTAGGGAAAAAAAATTCAGCAAGATTTTTTTGGAGTGCAGTGGTTTTCGTTTGGGATTTTGTTTCAGGTTTCGGGGTTTTGTGTGTGTGTGTTCAGGGAGGTGTGTGGGTACCCCCGTATGCACATATTGCATATTTAATTTTTTTTTTCTATAAGTATGATGAAAACATCACCTACTGAAGGTGATTATTTTTACAAAGCTTCTTATTGTATGGACTTGTGTTAGGTACTCTGCAATCAAGGAGAAAACTACTAAAAGCATTAAGTGTCTTCTGCCTCCGCCAAACAAAAAAGTTGCATGCCCTCAAACAGTTTACCATTGCTATTTCACCCTTTAAAATAAAAGCTCATCACCTCAGCTGCAAATAAGAAATGCCAAAGAGAAACTAATACAGCTTTGGATCTTCAGAAACTTTTTTGGGTAAATTTGTAGCCAGTCACAAGTGCCAAGAAAAAAACATTCTTGTCTCTTCAACACACTCTTACATAATTTGGCACAAAAGTAAATCAGCTGGTAAGCAGTGCCTGAACAAGACACTGAAACAGTAGCTTCAGTCTTTATATTATATCTTCCAGCCTTCTCTTTATAATTTAAAACCTAGTCACAACAAGACATAAATTTTTAATGGCACTATACAATTTGGGTAGGGAAGAAAAGGAGTTTATTTCATCAAACGACTGTCATGTCTGGAGGTTGAAGCAGTTTTTCATACTGAGTTTTTATTGCCATTATTCTGTTATTCATTGGCAGAATTTATTAAAGTAGTGTTCTATTAACCCAATCACATACTTTAAGCAAAACCTCTCTATAGCAGTTGCTCAAACTTCTGCTCCAACTTTCTCTTCGGGGTTGGATTTGTTATAAAAGTTAAAGTAAATTTACAGGTCAAATACATGTTTCTGAGCTCTTTGTCTAAAGGTAACTGATGAATCAGGAATTAAGAGATAATAATTATGCTTCCTAACACAACTTTGGAGTATTTCAACAGTACTTCTTTTCCCTTATTTTACCAACTTCTTTATTCTTTTTGCCACCAGTAACTAATAAGAAATTTTGGTCAACAATATTTGCACTTCCATGCACATTATTGTTGTCATAAGAGAACACAATTTGGTCTTTTCTAGTCCTGTCACAATTTTCACGTTAAGCCTTTCTGACAGTTTTGCTAGAATAAGATCTCCTCATTGATAAAGGGTCCTTCCTAGAAGGTGGCTGTTTATTGGAAACTTTGGTCAGACTACGTGCACAGAGCCTGTCCACTGGATAACCATAGCCTTTGTTTTCAATAGATGCTTTCAAACACTTGCAGGAGCTCTCTGTACTAGAAGAGTATTTCATCTCAAGGTTGGGCTGAAATCACATGCTATGCTGGCATCTGGTCCAGTCAGAAGGTTTTTTTGGTTTTTGGAGCTTTTTTTTTTTTTTTTTTCCCCCCACTCTCTCTGTTTAGGTGATAAACAGAAGTCTTTGAAAAATTTGCAGGGAAATAAATGTACATATTCGTATTTTCCCAGTATAACAGCTCTTTTGACAGCTGTTTTCGTTTCTTCTAGATCCAACAATATAGATTACAAAGAGACAGTGTAATTTCTACTAGAAATAACCTTTCTGCTTATAATCTATTAAGTGACCTTAATAAAGTCAGCCCCTGAGTAAGAACATTTCCTTCTTTTGCCAAGAAGTGGTCTCTACCTGAGAGGTGGCAGAAGTTTTAAAGTGATTTGTTACTGTACTCTATGTTCACTCAGAACACCTAACAGGAGCTGTATCAAAACTGCTAAGGCACAGCTCATTCTTTCCATCTCATTTTTATCAACAGATTTGAATACTAATCAACTAATACGAAACAGCTAAGTTCAGATAAGCGTAGGCCACTTTTGAGATGGAAATTCCATTTGGATATATTTTTTTTTCCACTCAGCACCATTGTGCTAATATACAATACAAGTTGTTTTCGCTGAGTCAACATCAGGAACCTAGTTAGTGAACACAGATCTGGAATAATTCTAAAACCTTCAATTCAACTTAGAAAGTATTCTCCCCAGCCATTTTTTTCCCCCAGGGCATACTTGATTCAGTGCTAGTCAGGTAGATGCTAAAATATGGTGCTCAGTGAAGAGAGCTCCTGCATCCTTTTGGGAACAAACTGGAAGCTAATGTAAAGCTAAGGCTGGAGGTGCATGGCAACTTGTCACTGAGATCTCAGCCCTCAAGGCTCTGGACTTTTCTCAAAGGTGTTTTTATCATGATGTTCACAACTGCTTTTTTACTTTGTTTATTCAGTGGACAATGAATCACTGTCTAGGTTGAGGAGTAATTGACAATTCCAGGGGATTTCTTGTTTAAAGACAAGACATCTCTACATTTAACCTGCCCAACTGGTTTAAAGAAACTGTGTTTGGCTCTTGTAGATCCCACAAAGAGTCTTTGTTCCCCACTGATTCCCCCCAATCCTCCCCTACCCCGATTTTATTTTTTACAGTTAGCAATTACTTTTGCTGCACGCAAATCATTCAATTACTAGGATTTGTGAATTGATGCAATTTCACAAAGCTCAACATTTGTTACACCGCCTTCTCCCCCATCACACTGACCTAGGTGATAGAGATTCTGATGGAAAATCCCACCCTCTTCTTTCCAAGAATAAAAAAACCATCACTATTTCCCCCTCCCCACCCAATATATTCTAGAGATAAGGTTTAATTAATTTTTTAAATGCCTTTTTTTTTAAATGCAAAGAACTCAGAAAAATTTGCTTCTTAACATGGGAAGACCTATATTTTTTTAAAAAGGCATTATGACTAAATTAGGCAAAATTAAATCTAATCCAAAATGCCAACTAAATTGTTTTCATTAAGAGAAGGCTTAGTTAGATTCTTTCTGGAGCCAGGATCCTCATCTACAGATTTACAGAAAAAGGAAAAAGTTATGAAAACCTGTAAGACACATGGAAATTCAAGAATTCTTTTGAGATCTGAGTCTATTTACTGACAGCTTTTGTTCAAAATAACTCAACCAAATGACATGCAGATAGAAAATAAGACTAACTTCTGAAATCATTGAAAAGACTACATCTTTTCAGCAAATGCAGTGATTTGGAATCCAAACAAAAAAAAAAAAAAAAGATAAGAGGTCTAAAGTAGTGTTTCTAATTTTCTTTCTAAGGCAGAAAATTAGCTGAAATCTGGACCAATCTGGAGGGTGAACCCACCTTTAATTATGTATTCATTTTTGTGCCAAGGCTGCTCCCATGCTGGGAGTGTGAATAGAATATACTGTTTGTTTGAACTCATTTTACTAATTTTCCAATTGCAAATTAAAGCACAGTTGAATATTTCTCCAGTTTGACAATTTTGTCAGTAGTTTCAGTGGTTGCTACTGGAACTTTAAATGGTTCTGAAGTGTAGGTAGCCAGTCTGAAAAAACACTCTTTTTCAGTGCATTGCTAATGGAGAAGGTGTTTAACCTCATCCCGAAGAAACATGCACTACCCTATAGTTTTTGGAATGGAGACTGAGAGGGGAATCATCCAAACCCCAGCTCTCTGTACAAGCTATGCAAAAGTGTTGCCCTCTCGTGGCTTTTGTTGCACTGATATCTTGGAATCATAATTACAACTATATGAAACCGCTACCAACATATGAGAACAGATATTTAGCTTATGCAGAGGTAGCTTTTCTCACATAGGGAAAATGGCATTGCTATTTCAAGATATCCACTTATTAGACTGGATTTCATAACTATATGGATAATTTAAGAACAGTATCTTCTTGTAAATTTCTTCTTTGTAGATTTTTTACATGTTAAATATTTTGTAAACTAAAATAATGTATAATAATTGTCCTGCCATTATTTCAGGAACCATTCTTAAAATACCAAGGATTTTGAAAATGCACACAAGCACAAGTTGATTAACCAACTTTTTTTTTATTTTTATTAATGCTGCATTTCTGAACTCAAGTCTTACTTTCTGTGAACTCTTTCCTATCACTGCTTTAAAATTAAAACTTCCCATGTAATACTACTAGCTTGAGTGCTTGCTGGAAGGAAAGACAAACAGAACTCAAGTACAAAACCCACAAGTATTCAGAAAAGTGTTTGTGGAAAGATTTGTTTGTCAGGCTATGCATCCTACAATCCATAACTGTTCAAGTCACATCATAAAACTTAAGAAATACGTGCTTCTGCATCAACACAATGAAGTTCAGGTGTACAAAGGCAGGACCTTCCTTCTGTCTGGATACTCAGAACTGTGTCTCTCAGTTCAGATGTTAAACTACAGAAAGTATGGGGCATCATCTCTGCTGGAAGGGAAGAAAGAAAGGAAAAAAACCCCAGTACCCAAAAAAAACCCACAGGAAAAAAAACTCAGAAGCCCTAAACCAGAGAATTTTTCTTGGCTTAAGGAGGGAAGGTCCATTTGGGATAGGGAAAACAGGGTCAGTGGCAAGGGATGGAGCAGTCACCATTTCCCCTCGCTGTTTGCAGCACACTGGCTTGTTCAGACCACTGAGCACTGGCAGCTGTGGAGAAACTTCTAAGTTGTGAGGTAGGTTCTCAAAAATGTGAAATGTGCTAGGCTATGTAGATTTTGCTTTCATAGAATCATTAAGGTTGGAAAAGACCTCCAAGGTCATTGAGCCCAACCTTTGACTAAACACCACTGCTTCCACTAGACCATATCACAGAGTGTCATGTCTACTTGGATTTTTTAACGGTTCCAGGGATAGGAACTGCATCATCTCCCTGGGCAACCCATTCCAATGCCTGGCCACACTCTCAGTGAAGAAATTATTCCTGAAGAAGATTTAACTGGAACATTGCTAATTTGGTTGATAGCATAAGCCTTGGAGGGCTGTGTGCAAAGGTATTTTGCATTTTCAATCCAGGAGGCAAGCTTGTTACTGTTAGTGCCTCATCTACATACATTGTTATGTTTCTTCTGAAGATTTCATGCCAAGAAAAACAAAAACAAAAACAAATTCAAGGCAAGGGAGTATAATCCACAGAGAAGCATGATATATTTCCATTTCCCTGACTCCATATGTATGACTACTGGTTTATACAAAAGCACTCATAAGACCAGATGTTTGAAAAAAAAAAATTAAAAAATGATGTTTGTGAAATACAAATTCCTACTCTATTGTACCACATCTTATGTCCCTTCAGAAGTACTGACTGGTATCCATGGGAATGTGTTGTGATTTTCGCATGTCCTGTGAAGATGAGGTGTGACAATCCCTTACAGGTACAAAAGCAACACTGAAGATGGCATATTTGGTGGTATCTTGCATAAATGAACCTATGTTAGCCCAACTAATTCACCATCTGCATAACTCTGAGCTATAAGTAAACAAGATGTTTTGTTTAATTTGGGTGGTATTTTGATCTCACCTTGTCTAACAATTTCATGCACTTCTCTGTTTTGTTTTTTATTCTGATCTGGATCACTTCTTCCCTACTACTGTGCAAACAACCACCTTTCCAGGTTACTTCAAATCCTCTCCATGCATTACAGGCATAGATATTTCAAGAACAACTAGTGATTTGGTAAGTTTTCGTATTTCCTTAAACATTTGGATGCAGACAGTTTAACATTCTTTATGGTACAGTTTTCCTAAGACAGTATCAATCAGGGATCAAAACCAAAGTTCTTCAAATAGAATGTTACCCTTTAAATTTTTGACAACTTTTTCTATTTCATTTGTTAGCTTCTACTTCCTAGAAGTCACCTCCATAAAAGTTACCCATACTAGTACAATCTCAAATAAAGTTTTGTTGTTTTTCTTTTAAATGTATAAATTTTAATGAAATAAGATATTACCTTGTTATTTCAGTGGGTATCTACCTTTAGACTCTAGACAAAGTTGTTCTAAGCGACAAGACTTCTTGAAATGACAGTCTGTATTTATGATTCAATAGATGGTTATTTAAGCATTGTCAGAACAGAAATTGGTTAAATAGTGAGGAAAAAATAAGGGACACCAGAGTAAACAATGAAAGTCCCTTTAGGCAGCAAACTGGGAGTTTGCCCAGACCATTAACTCTTGATGTCACTGCTTCAAGGCTCTGGAGCTGTCAACGTGAACCTTTTTGACAGCTCGTACAGGTGCATGCTGGTCTTTCCTAAATTTCAATGGTGATATTATCTAATTTGTTGACAAGAGCTGTCCATTCACTTTTTCAGTGTTGGTCCTGGCAGATGAGTAGCAGTCTGCTAACACTGCTGTTGAGCCCTACTGGCAGGTTACAGGAGCAGGCAGCGGCCCAAGGGGGACACCCGCTTTGCAATGGGAGGCTCTCAGCTCCTAACTGAAAAAATGTGGAGTCCATTCTTATCACAGCTCTGAAGTTCTAAAACATATATCAAGTGATACCCCAAAAGCAGCATTTTGTGTTGTTGTTTACTTGTTTTTAAAGAATATTTGTCTATTACAGGTAATTTTCTGTCTTACTTGACTGTCTTTCCACAATTTGTTTCTGAATCTTTTCCCTGTTTCCTGTTACACATTGCAGCCAACATGAAGTGGTGTATGAGCTCACATAATCTTTTGTCTTTTGCTTATACTAGGTACCAGCATGCTTTGGCAAAGATATTGAAAACAAATTTTTGGTCTCTTCTGAGGATGGAAGATAACTGAAGTCTTGCTTTCAAAGAAATAAAGTACCTAGCACAAATGCTTGGGGAGTAAAAGACTTGTTTAAACATCTGCGGAGCAAGGGTGACAGAGAACAGGCTCAAGACTTTCACATGTGTTTTATTCTCTGTATTTTTCCTGTATCTGTTGGCAGGAGAGAAACAATGAAGAACCTGTCATTCTCTTCCTCTTTCTTCCCAGAGGACTCTCTGACTCGATGTTTGAACACATCACCTGACCAGAACCTGTCCTTCAAGCCAAGGTTGATTAAACACTGTAAGATAATCAAACGACAGACATCAGCAAGGGCATAAAGCAGTATTTGTCCTAGACACAATACCTTGCCCCAAGGCTTATAAAGATACAACAGCAACAAATTACAGCATAGAGCAACTTATGACTTATGAGGAAACTCATGACTGCTAATAAAGTCTGTTGACAAACACCTTCCCAATATATTATTTATCTATTGCCTGGCCAGCACTCTTGTAAGCTTACAATGTTTTTCTGGGCTAAGGAGGAAAACTCTGCTTGATTTTTCATAGCATATTTAATTAGGTTTCAAAACCCCAGAAAATATTAAGAAACAGTAATTCAAAACTAGGTCCATTTGATAGCCTGGGAGGTTATCTCCATAAAAGAGCTGTTTCATAGGAAAGGAGTAATAAACCAGAGATACTCTCAGGATGTCTTTCATGTTGTGTTTTCTGTACACTTCTGTGTATGGAAAAGGTGAAATAACTTAATTCCTAACTAGCACAGGTATATAGATGCCTGGATTTGTGTCACTGTGCTCACAGCATAGGACCACTATAAGAGATGCAGATCTAGTCAGTCAAGATGAAACACCAGGCTGCTGTCAGACTTCAAGCTACCTTGTCTATTGTGCTGTATATACACCACAAGATTCTGATGGAAAGCGCACCCTGACAAGACTAGCCTGAGAAGCTTAAAAAACCAAAAATCATAAGCCATTCTACCCTAAAACTCACACAAAGGCTATTTTGACTTTTCATAAGACTCAGTGTAGTTTTGTTTCTATTTCCCTGACTTCAGTAATCATGTCTTCCTAACTGCAGAGACTTTTCCGACTATCGTGCTTATCAAATATATTTCCTACCAAAAGACTTCAAAAGAAAGAACATGAAACTATATATTTTAATAGGTTTGAACCAATGAGCTTAAGAGTTGGAGAGCAGCCCAAACAGTGCCTCTCACTTTGTGTTGTGATCATCTTTGCTATTATCTATACCAACTTAAGAAGGACATGGACCTGCTGGAGCTAGCCCAGAGGAGGGCCACGAAAATGGTCAGAGGGCTGGAGCACCTCTGACCTATGTAGCCAGGCTGAGAAAGCTGGGGCTGTTCAGCCTAGAAAAAACTAGAAAAAAGCAGGCTCCAGGGAGACCTTATCAGAGCACCTTCCAGTACTTACAGTGAGTACAAGAAAGCTATAAAGGGATTTCACAAAGGCATGTAGTGGTAGGACAAGGGGGAATGGCTTTAAATTGAAAGAGGGCAGATTTAGATTAGATATTAGGAGGCAGTTCTTTAATGCGAGTACTGTGAGGGTAGTGAGGCACTGGAACATGTTGCTCAGAAAAATTGTGAGTACTCAATCCCTGCAAATATTCAGGCCAAGTTGGCCCTTGAGCAACCTGTTCTAATGGGAGGTGTCCCTGCCCATGATGTGGGGTGTGTTATGAGATGGTCTGTAGAGTCACTTGCAACCCAAACCATTGTATGATTCTGTTTTTAAGTGCTAACTAATAGCCCTTAGCTTACTGCTGCCCTGAATAATTATCTGTTTTTTGGACACTCCAGAAAATGCACTGAATGCCTTGTGGTCTCAGAGTGCTTTGTACTCTCTTGCTCTCATTAAAAGAAAGTGACACCATGAACTTTGCTAGAGATTCAGTTTTCACAAATTCATGAGGTTCCAGCATGTCAGCATTTGGTTCAGGTACAGATGACAACAGCATCTGGACTTGCTGAATAATGAATTTTCAGACAGATTCAATTCAGCTAACTTTTCACAATTAGACTTTTGGGAAGTGCTATGACAACTGAGTCATATAAATATAATATACAAGCATGCTTTTAAAAAATATATGCACAAACGCACTTTTCCTTAGCAAGGGACCAACCCCATCAATAAACACCATTTCACAGATTCTTTCCAATGTGGACAGCTATTTCAATGCAGGTAAGTTGCTCAAAATATACAATTTCACAAGGCAATGGAAAATGTTCAAATATAAAACCATTACCACTTCCAAACTGTCCTTTTAATTATGATTCTTCATTGAATTCCAACTCTAGACTTAATACAAAGGGGCTGCATAACTAGCTAATGGAGTACTACTCTACTTGCTAACAGTATTCTGAATCTCACCATTTATTTTGGCTCTGAAAATCAGAATTTGGATAAGAATGCATAGTCCTACATAACCTAAGACACCATTTTCAGAAAATGCTGTATGAAATTTCAGAGCAGCTGTTGGTGGATGCAGTTGGCAAGTGTCCTGTTCCTGTGATAGTAAAAAACCTATCCCTTAATGCATTTTGATAATTCTAGAAAAGCTTTTATTTTTATTTCATGAGAGAAAGCCATATGGGCAGAAAATCAGAGTGCCTTCATTACAGGGTTACCCCAAGGACCACTTTCAGAAATAATAGAACAGTTAGGGTTGGAAGGGGCCTTAAACATCATCTAGTCAAATACACTAAAATGTTTTCAAAGGATGGGACAGATTTACTATTTTGGTCCAAGGCTGGGACTCCACAACAATACAAATAATAAACAATACAAATAAATATTAACTTAGTATAAGAACAGTTACTAATAAATGCTATGATGCAATGTTTCACCTTCAAATTTCACCTGCTATTACCTGAAATAAAGATTGAACTTAAAGACACACACAATACAGGCAGCTTATCCAAATTCAAATATTGGCTGCGTTCTAAATTTAAATCTTAGATTTCTAATTACCTTCAGATCATTTACCTACACACACACACAGTGTCTTCTAGAAAGGTGGAGTGTGACACTGAAGCCCAAAGATAGCAGAAATTAAGTGATCAACTCTCATCATTATGTCTTCCCTTCAGTGATAGTAAAGCAGCAATTTCTAACAAATTTAAGTGGCACAGGTGCCATTCCAGTCAGAAACAAACAAGCAAGCAAACAAACAAAAAGGCAGCTTGATCTAATAAACAAGGTAATGCACAAAGAATTTCAAAGACCCAGGATTTATATTGTACTTTAGGCACATTTGCCAAGAAGTGGGATAACATGCAATAGATGCTAAAAAGAATCTTTCTTTCTCTCTCATAGTTCTCCTACCAATCATTTATCTCATGGCTTTTCTCATATATTCCCAAGCTCATCCTGTATTGCAAGGGCTTCTGACACAGCGCCTGGATCTGATTGATCTCTTGGGTAAGATTCAGCCTGAGAAAAAGCATAGGAAGAATTCAGCCTTTAACCTTTGGCTTCCAGAGTTCTGTGAAGAACAAAGACATCTTTTCACAGGACAACAAAGTAATCAGCATTACATCACCATGTGCTGGATTTCTAGAGCAGATGAATTTACGAGTTTCATTTTATAAAAGGATCTCGTTTTCACAGCTTTCCTTCTTGCTGTTATGTGCCATCATAAATGAATGCATGTGTAAATTGGGGGAAGGGTGGTAGCAGAGGGAAGAGAGGGGGCACTATCCTTGCCAGTGCTTCAGATACCAAAGCTGGAACAGCAGATTTTTAATTCTTCCCTTTCAGAGAAGCCCACAAAACTGAAGCAGGCAAAGCAAGTCCTTCCCCAGTACAAGGTCTCCTCCTGAGACATTTCCATTCTTTCTCTTCTTCGGTTTGTGTTAACCTTTATCTAAGATCAATTTGAACCAAAGCCTATCACACTAAAAACACAGAGACACATGGGTATAGCACAGTCTAATTTGACCCAGTCCCTCCCTATAAGGCAATCTTACCATAAAGAAAGAAACCAAAGTATCTTAAGAGTTTAGAGATGCAGAGGGCATCTCAGAAGAGACAGAGGTCTTTTTGTTCTAAAATAATTGCTCAGAGGTGATTGTTTCCCTTTGTTATTTTTGGTCTAATGATGCAAAATTGCTGTATCATCAACCTTCAGTACTCAAACAAAGGTGATGGCAGAATGTATTTTGGCCAGTCACCTCCTCTTGAGAGGTGCTAATTAGAACATTGATTGTGAGGTTTTTTGATGGTGTGATTTGGTGATGCTTCAAACCCTCTCAGCTCTGTCATTCTTGTAAAGGTTGCAATTTAAAGAGACAAATAAAACATACGCACCAACACAAAACCACAAGAAAGCAGCAGTTGCTATTAAAAAAAAAAAACAAAACAAGAAAGCTGAGGTGTCCAAGTATATATGCTGTAAAAAAAATTATGTGAAGTTTGGTCAAAATGAGACCGCTCTATACATAATAAGTATCTGAAGAAGCAAGTTTGAATGACAGAAAAGTATTAACTGTTTTCTTTTTTACCCCTTAGAGATGTGTAAAACTTATGTCTCAGCTTTAAATTAAAAGAAATTAAAGCTCTTACACAATGAAACAAAAACTTTCATCTGCCTCATGCACATGGGAGTTCTCCCTGCCTTTGGAGAGTGCAGCTGCAAAATGAACCATGCGCAGAGCAGGTGACATTTCTCAAGGCACAGCTAATTTCATTTTGTGGTTGTGACGAGCAACTCGACTCTTTCCATGCCAGCTGACAGACAGGTCTTGTGACACTTACCTGTCCCAATTTTTAGAGCTCCCCAAAAAAGAATGGATGATGAAAGAAGGCAGTAGGCACAGTGAGGCCGCTCTATTTTAAGAATATTACTGGTCACTTCCACTGGCAGTAGAAAATGTGCTACTTGTACTAATGACATTAAAAAGAGATTAAAAATAATGAAGGAATTGCAGTGTGTTATGCCAAAAGAGTTCAATAAGGTAACATGCTGTCATAAGGCATTATGAAAATGCCAGCTACTCGAAGTACACAAGAAATAAAGGTAACACTTGGAACATGTGCCACTAATCCAAATTCCTGACACAGACACCAGTAAATAATTTTCAGATTTTGTTCTTTGTTCATGTACCAGAGCAGGAAAAAAAATGGATAGGGATTGTTTACTTTTACTGTAAATTTGACATTTGAATGGTCCTAATACTGGAATCAAAGACTATCAAAATACATTGAAACTCATGAAAGAAAGTAGGTGTTTCATCTTACAGTGCTCACCAGAACATTTGGTCAATTTTTTTTTTTTTCCCCTTAAGTGAGACAATTTAAATTTTTTTTAATGAGGAATTTTTTTGGTAAGGATTTGTAATTCTAGCCATGGATGTGACAGTATTTCTTAGTAGATTTAAATTCAAAGCATAGCAATCCCAAAGATACCTGTCTTGGGAAATGCAAAGACAGGTTTGACACTTACCTATGCCAATTATAGTAGAATTTAAAACCATTCCTTCTGCATTTCTGCAAGTACCCTAATGACCAGAAGAATTAGCTATTTTTGGGTAAAAAAACTGAAGCTGAAGAGCAGAAGCAGGAACAATGTTGGAGCAAAATTACTGACCTGACCTACACTGCAGTAGCTCACATTTTTAATCATGGAATGCCACTGTTTCCAGTCATAATGTTTTAGCCACTGTGATGCGGGTTTGTTAGGATGTTTATAGACTAGTGACAATTATAACATTATAGGGGGTATTGAAGAAAGTCACTTTCCACAAATTTTACTTTCTTAGCAAATGAGGACTTACTTGATGGGAAATCAGTTCAAATCAAATATAGTTGAATGAGATGTGAGGACTAGGACTTAAAAGCCTCTGTTTGAGAGAAAATTTTAAGTAGACAAAAATTCTTGTGCTTAGGGTAACAAAAATCAACCAATAACCAACCCATCTAAAGCTTCATTGACATCACCAAGTATTTGAAGAAAAATTTAAGTAATGAAGATCAATAATTGCCAAAACCCCTAGCCTTAAGGAAAGACTTTCTGTCACAGTTTCAACTGTACAAGTCAGAGATTTGCCTCAATAGTTATTCCTTAGCGTCAGTTTATTTCTTTATTGCTGAATGAGAATATCACCACAAGCTGTGGAAGTAGTTAGCACATACCACTCCATCCCAAATCCAAGCTCAGGGGAAAATGTAATTAGCTATGTCATGCATGCACTCCTGCTGGGGTGGAAAAGAGCATCTGGGAAGACAGGTCTTGAACCTTAGCAAATATGACTTCCTAGAACATGATGCTCAAAGACAAGTACCAAAACCCTGCATGCCATGAGTAGCTCCTACTTT
The DNA here is from genome assembly GCA_013397795.1 of Orthonyx spaldingii. Lineage (NCBI taxonomy): Eukaryota > Metazoa > Chordata > Aves > Passeriformes > Orthonychidae > Orthonyx > Orthonyx spaldingii. Next base: position 1,461,687 of record VZTJ01006819.1, on the reverse strand, counting down.
TTCTCCTCCTTGATTAAGTTTCGCCCAGGTGTTCAGAGACTACACCATTAGATGATAGTCTCCTCAGAACACACATTGCAAGAGCAAAACAAGGTGACTCTGTTTTCTGAGGTGGTTCTTCAAAGACAAATCTTAGTCAAACACCAAAAACCTATTTTCCTCTGTTCAAGCCATGACAGTACAAGACAATTTGGTGTGTGGATCCTGTCAAAGCTAGTCTTGGCACCAAAAATGAATTCACTTCATCTGCAACCTCTCCATGGTTTCATTTGCTTCTTTGCATCAGATCAGGTTTAAATTGGAAATTCTTTCAGATCAGCTTCTGAAAGAAAACTACCATAAGAAAAGCCAACTTGCTATCTTAGGGCAAACAGCAAATGTTAAATAGCACTGGAGACAAATACATGGGGCTATGACGCCTATTCTGATTCAAGGTCATCACCTGACTGCTTTGTGTACCACAGACCTCACGGAAACAGGATACAACAATTGCTGTGAAGCAGGGACTCCATATTGGGGTTGAAGAGTAGAAAGTAAGCAAACATCATCTGGCATTTATTGTTCTTTATGTGGAACAATACCTCTCACAGCTTGTGTGTTGGTACACAACAGACATGCAGAATGTTAGGCCCTTGGAAGGGGAAAGAATCTGGGCCCTAACGAAAAGAAGCTGTGTTTATTTTGTATTAGAACTAATTAACTTGAAAACATTTGTCTGTAGAGGAACAGCTTTCTCTCATCTTGAACGCTTCTGTCAGAGGGACGAGACAGAAGTAACTGGTGAGCAGGGACACGACCTGTGATACATCTTGACATGGTTGTGCCTCATCAGTCGAATAATTGCGCATAAAGTTCACTGGAAAAATGCCCATTTCATGTATATACCAAAACGAAACATATCTCTTCTGACTATACTGGAAGTGGTGTTATTTTCCCAAACATGGCTCTCCAGCCAAGCTGAGTCTTTAGAAAAGAACATATCCAAAAGAGAAGAGTTAGAGAAAAATTCAGTATTTTTCCTCTAAGACCCTACAGTGATGGTGCACACCAGAGTGGCCCAAGTGTAAGGCAGGGTACCAAGATCTGGACTTTGGGAATCTCACTGCACCAGTCACCACAAAGTCACCAAATCACTCAGCTAGTGATGCAGTATGGTACCTTAGGGAGAATATACCAGCAAACCCACATATCCAACCTCATCTTGCTCTGGTAACAACTGTGAGTTTGTCACTGCGATTTTCCTGATTTAGGTTTCAGAATTACTCTTAATACTGCCATCAAAATACTGCCATTCATTGAAAAGTCCTAAAAATTAGAAAGGAACAAATTTTCCATGCCATTTAGGGGAACTGGAGTGTAGAAAAGGTATATCTTCTCAAGTGAGCATTTGGCATGCCTAGCCCTTAAATTCCTTGGTTAGGATAAAGGCAAACACAAGAAATAAAACCCTTGCCTGACTTCCTAATGGGTCCTGTGATAACATACTCTTAGTTCTCAAATGGTGACAAAAGCTCTTGGGTATGGTTTCCAACTTGGATACCTTCCTAACTTCCCAAAAGTTTAACCTATAAATGAAAAAAAGACTGCAGCTCTGGAAACCTGAGTGCCAACACTTCTACCCTTGCAGTATGGCAATTGTTTCCCAAAATATAACTAATTGCAGACAAGTGATTATTCTTATTAGAAGCCAAGTTCATCCCAGACATATGAAATTACACTAAATTTCTCATAAATGGCTCATCAGGAGCTCCTATCTTGTCCAACCCAGCTCCTTCACAGCTGGCTTCTGTGTCCTTGTAGCATGGTGCTGCACAGGTCATGTTCATGCTGCTGCTGAGATCTGCTTGTAAGAGCAAATGTTCACTTTAAATGGTGACAGAAAAGGACTGAAACAATACTGGGGGTTTGGTGTTTTTCTAGGTGCATGCTTGTTTTGTTTCACAGCACTGTACCTCACGTTATTCTCATACAACAGCTTTTGCTGTAAAGTGCCAGTAGGTGTTGATAGCAATTAAGTGACAACAGTTACATGTACAGATCATTACAATTAGCATGAGCTGTTGCTTTCCACACTCACTGCACATTACCAGATGGGTCAGACATATGCAAAAGTTATTTACTGAGTTCATTGGAAGAAAGTATGAAACTGTGTAATTAAAAACATCAACCCATTTATGTTTCAATAACCTAAAGAAAAAGTAATTAGAAAAAAAACCCCTATGAACAGCTTGAGGGGAAAAAAAAAAAAAAGCCAAGAGGTGCCACAGGCAGAGAAATATTTAAGCAAAGCTCAAGAAGAAAAATGCTCATAAAAATGGCACAGCATCTCCAGTAAAACTCCAGGCAGACATCTCCTAGTCATTTCCCAAAGTCTTATATGTTCTTGTCAGGGTTATCATACGTATCTAACAACTAATCAGAAAGTTCAGAACCACAACAGCAGCAAGTTGAGTTGGACCAATCGCAACCCGCAGCGCTACCTGTCGGTTCCTTTGGAGGGACAAAAATTCCTAAAACTCTGGATGTGCATCGCCCTCTAGTGACAGTCCCCAGCCGCCACACTTGGCTTGATCAAGGCTTGGTGCTGCAGTGTGGGCAGAGCCTTAGCGCCAGGAAAGCCTGTTAAAAACACAAACGTGAAGGGCAAAGAGCCAGTCATTGCACACCAGCTCCAACAAGAGACCAGAAACAACCGAGAGCTGCAAAAGCGTGAGAAAAATCCAGCTCATCCATCTACCCATTCAAAGTTTTTCTATAACGTGTACTGAAAAACTAAGTTGGAACCCAGTGCATTTACTCCACTTAGAGACTCTCACCTTATCCTGAAAAATTAGGTTTGAGAAATCCTGGAAAATAAAATTCTTATTAATCAGGCCATCTGCCTTCCTTGAAGTCTGAGATTTTTAGTTCCAATTCAGTTAAATTCAAATTTTCACTGCATTCAATCCAATCACTTAGGAAAATATGAACATTATGCTTAAAATTTAAATTATAAAACTTATATTTATTTGTTCCTCCAGAAAATGTTTTCATAGAAGCCAATATGTCTTAATGTCCACATTTTTGACAAAGAAGTTTTCCCCAAGGGAATACAGAGAGTAAATGTTCCTGATACTAACTCATGTATTATGCATTCCCAGATCGATATCCTGAGAGTAAAAACAAAGCAAAACAAAACAAAAAACCCCAAACAAATAAAAGAAAAAAACAAACAAAGAACACCCCAAACAAACAAACCCCAACATAATCAAAAAACTTAAATTCACTCCAATTTAGCATGGAAAAAATTAGACATAAAAGATCAACACTAGATTGAAAAACTGAAAACCAAACTTGTCTTCTTAGGATGTTCTTGTAGCACACACACACACAGTTTCCAGGTACCCTTACCTAAGTCTCATTGTACCTTGGCAAGATGCACCTTCAATTGATTAATAAAAGCAGGCTGCTTCCCAAAGTAATTTCTTTTAATCTCAAATATTGAATGCACTTCAGTCTGAAGAGGTAAGTGAAAAGCTTCCCATTAGGTTAGTGCTTCCCTGACTGTATTTCTGACTACCTCTCCTGCAGGTGTGCAGAGGGTTACAGCAGTCACCAGTGCCTCTGCCCATTTGTCCTGTCCAATCACTGTGCCCTTCATTTAGAACCAAATAAGCCACTACAACTTATAACAGCAAGGAAAAAGATTATTCCAGTAAGTTAAATACCCATGGTACTCCTATAGGACAAAATATTCCCCTAAAAGTGTAAATAAAATAAGAAAAAACGGATCTTCAACTGAGTTCTCCAGAGCTGGATAGAGAATTTAAGTCTGCTGATTTGCTCATGGGGCTGCACTGCTTTGAGGAGAACTTTGGTGAGATTTTACAATAGTCAGCAATATTAGGAGATGCACATCCACATGAGCACAGAGAATGTTTAAACATTTGAGATATAGCAATTTAAATAAGTTGATCATTATAGAAATGCCATAAACAGCTCCATGATTATTCACTCTTACTCAAATCTCATGTACCTTTCCAATGCATTTTGAAGCTACCATTATCTTCTGTAGCCAAAACCTACAAAACCAAAAATTGTCATTTCCATTCACCAGATATGAGCTACAATACTATCTATTTTTATATAAGTTTTGCTGAAAAAGTCATATTCATACATTACCATAAATCAACGAACTTGAGAACTTAGGAGCACTTTAGCACTTGATTTGTAGTTTGGACTGCTCTTCTTTTGTGTTCCCCAGCAGCACATCATTTGTGTCAATGCCTCAGTAGGATTTAGACTCTTCCCAGGTTTAGCATGCTGCTTTGACTTTTTGACCTTCAGTTTTTAAATGCAAAGTCACTGGCAAGATATCTCAACTACGCTCACTGCAAAGCTTGTGGGGATTACCTTCAGTCAACGCTGTAGAGCTCTGCAGGAGTGATCAAAGTTTAATCTGTTTCTAATTAAAAGCTGATCTGCTTGACCCCATGCTCTAAAAATATCAAGCTGTTTATATAAACTGGTTTTTCTCCTTTTTTTTTTTTTTTTTAAATCCCCATGACTTCATAACGCAGCCAATAAAAGAACACAAGGCATTAGAAACTGTTGTTTTTAAACTGGTTAAGGAGGTTATGCTTCAGAATAATCAACAAAAGAAATTTCAAGAACAATTAGAAGTGCTAGAAGTGAAAAGAATGAAGAGGCAAATTAGTAAGTGAATTCACATTAGATAAACATGACCATTTATTCACTACAGAGAGCAAAGACAATTACAAAACAGCAATAGAAATACTATAAACAATCACCACCTATGTGATGTACTTAACCTAAGAGATTTTAAGGTTGAATTAAGGAAAAACAAAGAGGAAAAAAAAGAAGTCTATAGGCTACTCACAAAGGAGACCATGCAAGTAAATGTCACTGTAAATGTGTAAATGGCACATTTTCTAGCTAATAATTAGGAAACAGCCACCTGAAATTCTGGCCTAAAAAGTACTTGTGAACAAAGATTCAGCACTTTCTCAAAGCTGGTTTCCTTGAAATACTCCTCTCTCTTATTTTTCTTCCAATTAGACTTTTTTTCCTCTTTTCTATTCAGATGGAACAAGCAGGCATTCTAGATTATTTTATATATTCTTCAAACAAAAAAAAAAAAAAAAAAAAAAAGGAA
>VZTJ01006819.1:1428930-1456508 GCA_013397795.1 Orthonyx spaldingii | reverse complement strand
AAAAAAAAAAAAGAAAAGGAGACTAGCTTATTTTTAAAGTAATATTTTGTTTTGCATAAAAGATTGAGATTGTCTTACCTCTAAATGATAGCCTTTTAAAATCACTGTGATACAGAACAAAAAAAAGAAGTTTCTTCAGAATATCCCATTTCTAAGACCTTTCTCAAATGCAACTCATAATTTTCCAGATAATTCATGGAGCTTTCACTGTGTGCTGTGATATATAAACTCCAGAAACCCATACACTGGGATTAAAAGGTCTCATTATCAGGTGCTGAACACCCTATATGACTCTGTATTTTCCTTTTTAATCTACTTATAGTTGCATGGTCTTTTCCTAAACTCTGCATTCAGTATCAGAAGCTCTGTGAAAACCAAGCTCCTCTTGACCCACATTCAGTACAGCACAGAAGACAACAGACATATTTGAGAGACTTGTCATAGCAAGAATTAGGGTTTTCATCTGAAAGCTCTTTATAACTACAGGCAACAGGGTTCCAGTTTGTAAGAATTTTTATAACTTTTTGGCAGAAATTGGATGAAGTAAAGCCATTAATTAATTTAATAAGGATGTGCACAGCACATAGCTGAAAACATTTAGCAGCACTGTTCTTGAGACACCCAGGTGATACAAAGACATGATTTAAATGTAACAATTCCAGTTTAGGCTTGAAGATGGAGTTTACATTATATTAAGAAAACACACCTTGCTTACTCAGAGACAACAGTACCATTCACCTAGAGAAACTGGAAAAGATTTCATATGTAATTTCCTTTACTTACCTCTTTGTTTTTTCATCAGTGTAGATTCCTTCTACTAGACTTTGAAAAGATAATTGTGGGCTCCCTGAACATACAGTAAAACTTTCTCTTCTCATTTGTAGCATTTCCTTACACTTGGCCACACAGTGTGCTTCCAGCTTATGCTGCTGTGGTGCACGGTATTTGAGGCTATGACTTATTATGACAAAGAAAACATGATTTTAAATGCATGAGCTATTGACTCATTTGTTAAACAATCTAGCAGCAAACAAACTTGCATCGGTGCTTCATAATTCATGTTGACTTGTGTTTGCTGCTCAGAAAGAGCTTAGGATCTTGGTCATCTCAGCCAGAACCAATTGTCCTAATTAATAGCACTCACTGTAGGGGTGTATTTAAGCAAGGATTGATTTCTGCTTTCTTCAGCCATCTGAGAATGCCCACAGATTAGAAGCAATATCATTTTAACTGCCAAAAATTCCCTTTTCATGTTGTAGATGCCACTCAGTGAACTATATACTACTGTCCAGTCTTCCCATTTTGAAGGAAACAAAAACCTTGCTATTTGAGGAGGGAACATGACCTTAAATAAATATTCTCTCCATCACCAAATGCTAAGTTGTTAATATAATGTAAACAACAAGCCATATGTAAGGTATTTCTATTTATATGTTAAAGCTGGGGTTTTTTTATGTATAGTGTGTTGCTACAAGAGATTGCTCAGGTAAGGTCTGGTGTGTGTTTGCATACAGACCCTAAAATTCTTGAAGTCTTTTGCTGCCCAGAGGAATGTAGGGTTTGTAAGATTTACATTAACAATGGAAAGGAGGTGAAGTTGAAAAGAAGTGATGGTGAATTGCCTGACAATAATGGGGTTTGTCTCCTTTCAGAACATGCAGTTGTATCCTGTTTTGATCCATTTTCTTGCAAACAGATAATAAGGTAAGCATTGAATGTCAATGCAGTCCTCTTACAGAAGTAAAGTCTGTATGAATAATGAATGCTAACTTGAAAGCAGATGCTGCTAGTGATCATCCAATTATATATATGTTATATTCCAGAAGATATGGAGAATATTTTATTAGTCATGAATCATAGAATGGTCTGGAAATGATCTTAAGATCATCTCATTCCAACCCCCTTCCCCTGGACAGGGACACTTTCCACTACACAAGGTTGCTCAGAGCTCCAGCCAACCTGGTTTTGAAAATTTCCAGGCGTGGGGCATCCAAAACTTCTCTGGGCAACGTGTTCCAGTGCCTCACCACCGTCACAGTGAAGAATTTCTCAGCAATTTCTTCCGTTATCTAAACCTACTCTCAGTTTTAATACATTTCCCTTTGTACTGTCCCTACATGCTCTTGTAAAAAGTCCCTCACTATCTTTTCTGTAGGCTTCCTTCAGGTACTGGAAGGCTGCAATTAGGTCATACCTAAGCTTTCTCATGAAACCTCAGATAAATCAACTGTATTTTTATCCAGTTGAATTTTTCAGTGATGACATTGCATGTTGTACCCTGAGGAGAGAAGACATCAAATGAAATTGGTTAAGTGCAGCCTGGGTTTAAGCAGGAGAAATTCCAGTGATTATAGCCAGTTTTATACTTTGCTAATTCCATGGCTTGCTACCTGTTTACTGTCTTTGTCACAGCAGTATTTCCAAGTCATTTCCATTAAAGATCTCTGCAGATCAGGATCGTATATTTGCTGGGCTGTGTTTTGTTAAAATAACAGCTGCATTTTTACCCTACATTTGTGTCTTGGTGTTAGAGAAAAATGTGCACTAACAATATCGACCTCTTAATTACTAGCATCTGCTATGCTGGTATTTCCCTGGTTTCATCCCTAGAGAAAATACATTCTCTCCATTTGAAAGCAAAGTTTTTTGATGGGGAAATAGAAAACCAAGTCACTTGGGAAACTCCTGAAATATCATGGACTGTCTGATAGGAACAGGTTTTAGAGCCAAAAATGCTACAAAAGCTGTCTTTCCTAGAACAGCTGCATACATATAAAGATGTTTTGAACTCCCACAAAAGAGACACAATTATGAACTTTGGTTTGGAGAGATTTTCACCTACCTCTAGATAAGGACCTGGCTTTTGAGGTACATACTCATGGAGTAACCAAACTGTGAATAAATATTTGAGAGTTCCAGGTACTTGGCAGTTGCTATGGATCATGTTAGTATAGATACTGTGAAGGGCTCCAGGCTCTTGCTGTTAGATAACTAAGCTGACCCCCAAAACTGGTTGTGTTAGATAAATGACATTGGGGCAGGGGGTAGGTTAAAAATGAGAAATGGGATCAATCAAATGTCTCTATAAAGTCTTTCTCCAAGATGCTTGTTCATGAAGATTTAGGCAGTGGGCACTGCTGCTTTGCTTGCAAGGTCACAAGTTCTGTCTTACTACTCTGGTGGAAGAGCACTCCTGAACATGGGGAAAAGCTTTCACTTCTGCTAAGCCAAACTGATTTTCCCTAAATGCAGCATTTGCACAAGAGTTCCCACCTTTGTAGAATTAATACAATTGAAAATGTAGATACAGTTATGGAAATATCTACTTCTGTCTTTGCTTCCATGCTCTGTTGGGTCATCACTTGTAGTTCTCCCATATGGCTTATTACTCCAAATATCCAGTCACTACAGGTAACGATAACAGTGGTGACCTCCAGCACAAAAACTAGTGTCTATTAAAAAGAGGGAAAACTTTAATAGGAAGAGCTGACCACTTGGAACAACTTAACACTGTATAAAAGACACTATAACAAGTCTCATGCCAGCAGGTTTGGCATTGTTTTTGGAACATAAGGGACAGCTGGCACTGCAGTATAAACCAAGCCATAGCAGCATCTGTTGTCCAAAGCAAATACTTCAGTGTATATTTTAAAGAAGAAAAATAAGAAAAGGGAGGGAAATAACAACGTCTCTTTTATTCAGACCTCTGTCTTGGGAGTTGTTATGAATTTTTAACTAGTGTAACTGCTCTCTCCCATTGCTATCAATGTGCCACCAAAGTTGTTTCTGGGCTCAGCTTTGGCCAGTGGTGGGTCTGTCTTGGAGCCAGTTGGTCCTGGCTCTGTCCAACATGGGGGCAGCTATTGGCGTCTTCTCACAGAAGTCATTCCTACAGCACCCCCAGACACCAAAACCTTGCCACAGAAACACAATCCAGTCTCCTCTGCCACTTCATAGAATCACAAAATGGGTAAGAGTGGAAGGAACCACTGAAGGTCAACTAGTGCAACCTCCCTGCTCAAGCAGTGTTCCCTAGGGCACATTATGCAGTATTGTGTCCAAAGAGCTTTTGAACATCTCCAGAGATAGAGACTCCACAACCTTTCTTGGCCATCTGTTCCAGTGCTTGGTCACCTGTACATTAAAGTTCTTCCTCATGTTCAGGTGGAACCTCCTGTCCCTCAGTTTCTACCCACTGACTTTTATCCCACTGCTTGCTACCACCGAGCAGAGCCTAGCTCCATCCTCCTGATAACCTCCCTTCAGATACTTAGATAACTCAATGAAGTCCTCCCTCAATCTTCTCCATGCTAAACAGGCCCAGTTCCCTTGGCCTTTAGCTATGAGAAAAGGAGAAAGAAGAAGAGTGCAGTCAGCAAATGGTTTCTCTAGCCTAAAACATCTCTGACCTTGGAGCTGTTATCTAACAAACCCCTGAGCACTTTTACTGTTTTTCCTTATTTTATTGTATTTAAAATTGTTTATTCTCCAATTTGGAAAAGAACTCCTAATGAAGCAGTTATAGGGGGGAACCTTGGTGCTGAAGGCCAGCTCTTTCTGGCAGAACTGCAATCTCCACCTTTTCCAGAGGAACAGTTCTCTCTGACTTCCTTTCCTCATCTTTTGCTGTTTCTCATGCACTGCCATATAGGGTCTGGCTGGATCTTCAGCGACACCTTGGCTTGGGAGTTGTTATGAATTTCTAAGTAGATGCCACTACACCCTCCCATTGCTGTGGGAGTACAGACTATTGATCATAAATTTTGTTTACAGAATTTCCACTGAAATAGGCATGTGACAATGTTTTAAGGAATGATATGCTGCGTGCCTGTCTTGCAGCATGTTCTGCAGTGGGCAGTCAACAACAACTTGAGAGAATGCTGAGATGTGTGAGAGTGACAGACATGGACTTCTGTATCTTCTTCCTGAGTTCATTTAATAAAACTTGTGTTATATCACAGAGCCTTTATTCTGAAACAGCTATAATGCAGTTCCACACACTTTATTCCCATACACCCAACTGGTTACACTGAACTGGTAGAGAAGCAAAAACAGGAATTCTGCTCGGATTCTTCTACTGCAGCATCTGCAAGATTGGCAGAGACAACAGCCCTGAGAACAGCTTTTGGAACATTTTAAAAGACTGAGTGATCTGATTTGTTTTTGTGGTCATCAGTACTATGTGACTAAGGTGTATTGCTTGTTTTGATAAAGCAAAAACTCAAAAATGTCACTTGTTTATCTCTGGGACAGCAGTTACAAAATGAAACTTCTTGCATTCACTCCATATGTTGGGCAGACAATTTCTTTTCAAGATAGGCTTCTGAGGAAATTGTACTTCAGTCATATTTGATAGAAAAACATGTTTTGGCAAAATTTTGGTTTACCTCGCAGTTTAAATTCCAGGTGACTTTGAGAACATCAAGCTGTCATCCCAATGCCAGTACTAACATCACCTCTTATTTGTTTTTACTAATAACATAAATATTAATAGAATTTTTCAATAGAACATTGTTTTCCATTCATGAATTTCAAAATGCTTTAAAAATGGTTAAAAATGCTCTTTCTTTCTGACAGTTAAAGGATTTTAAGAACAGAATTTTGTACCCTCAATTGTTCAAAGGCTAATTTCATTGCTTATTTGCTGAGTAGGTATTTCTTGAGTAACTCCTTGAATACATGGACTGATGGATATCCATATATATGGTAGTTAAGTCATTTAATCTAGAGTACACTAGTGAGGTGGAGAAGCCTGGATTACCATGGGTCACTACTGGATTCTGTCTACCTCTTCAACGGGAAATGATCTACCCATTTTGAGTAACATTGGTTTTGAAACCAAGAGATAAAAGATTTCTCTGCAATAGAGACTGAAGTCAGGATTCTGAAACCACTGGGTGTCACTGCTTGACTGTCTTATGGTGTTATAAATATTTACAGGGGTCTGAAAGGACTAAAAATAATCTGCAACAGCTCTGAGTAGCTGCAGTATTTTTGCTGGGAAAATACTTAATTGCTGTTCAAGAAACAGCCTTTGTTATTAATATCACAAATTCTAAGAAAACCTTTCTACTTTGCTTGCAAAATGGTATCTTTAAAATATCTAATTTGTTTAGACTGGCTTATTTTTCTGGCAGCTTATAAAATATAAAATGCTGTTTTGTAGTAAGTCATCAGGAGAGTTTTTGAATACAGTGACACTGAGGCAGGAGGGAAAAAAAAGGGATGTTTGTATTAACTGAAATAATTTGCTCTTTCTTGATGTTTTTAACCCTCTTCAGATTATCATCTTACCAGGGCACAAATATTTTGAAAAAAGGATGGAAGTTCTGGACAAAACCAAATGAAAATGTAAAAGCCTTAAATATATGTGGTATTGTTATTTCCATTTATGAACTCAGATTTTTTTTAGGCATAATTCAAACACTTGCCCGAGAATGGGGGCTGATCCTGCAACCTGAAAGTAAAATCTGCAATTACAATGGTAGCGTGAACTTAGCCCAACTATAGTTATAGTTTCACCCAGCCAAGGGACCTATTGACATGATATACATGACAGAAAAGACATACTAAGAAAAATGTTAATTGTCAATTTAAAATGCTGCCCATCAATGCATTATAACAGCATTGCTTCATGATCTTAGGGTATTTAAAGTCCCTGATGATGCTATAGGTATAATTAAGAAAAACATCAGTAATGCTCCCCACCCCCCAATTTCTTCTTGTCCTATATGTCCTATACCCTTCTTTTTAATTTTTCTTTTTTAAATTTCAGAATTTAAAATTTAACTGTAATGAAATTAATTTCATAACCTTGAAATTCTGCTCAAAAGAAAGAAATCTCATATTGCTAGTTTTTCTAAAATTCCAGTTAATACACAAGCAACAGCCTGTGTCTCATTGTTAAAGGTGGGAGCTAGCAGTATTGTAACCAGATCCAATTCCTTCCTTGGCAGTCTGCATCAGTGGCAAAGAAGCCCATTCAGTTACTGGAACACCACAGTGTAGCACTGTTGCTCATTTTTAAAACTGGGCAATGAGTTTTCTGCCCTTTTTTTGTCCTGTATTATGTTGCCTAATGTCCTGATTCACAGCTAAAGACAGCATATTACTCCATATTCTAACAGCAGGAACTATTGCTCCAGAAAAGTCAGCTGTGGTTTCTCTGAGCCCCTTTCATTCAGTTTTATTTTCCTCTTGTGCACATCACTTATTTCAGCATTCGGAACTGCTGCTTTGCTGAGAAAGTTGCAGTCCCTAGCTAACACAAAGCCCCAAGAGCCTCCATAGCTGTGAGTGCTCAAATCAAAACCAACATAAAGCTAAGGGAGTATCTCTATACCTCTCAGAGAGGATACAGGCCTGTTTTCCAGAAGACTTCTCTACCAACTCATTCACAGACTCTCAACAAGAAAAGGAACAAGCTTCTACTTGGACAGCAAGTAATTGACAGGGAACAGTTGTTGTGCCCCTTCTGTTAGATTCTGCCCTAAAACAGGCAAAACCACGGATATTTGCACCTGGATGACTGGAAAGGAAGCAGCAGGAAAATCAGAGTAGAATATATCAAGATTCAAATATTTTTGGAATATTAATTGCTTTTATAAACGGAACTCGAAACCCAAATATAGCCAAGCTCAACTGCACAGAACATAATCTAAATTTTCTCCAAAGAGCATCTTGATCTTGAAATCTTACAAAAATCAAGATTTCAGCTGAATCTGAGCTGGTGTTATTATGGGTGCATACCTTGCATGGAAGAGAGAAACTATTTCAACAAGAAGCAACACAGACTGGTAAGATGTAGTGGTTGTATGGACAACAAATATGAAGTAAACCTCTGAAGTCCAGCACATAAACTAGCAAGGAGATAAAGGGTTGAGGTTAGCAGAAAACATAATAAATTAAATTTTTAGAAAATCACAGAATCTGCTGACATGACAGAAATATCTCTAAAATAAGCAAAGGGGAAAGTGCCAAGATTTGTATGGTGAAATAAGAGAGACACCCCCCCCCCAAGAAAGAAAATTCCCCACAATAACTATAGACTGAGATTATGTGTTCAGTGGGAAACTATTTGAATGTATTGGGGACTGAAAATCATAATCCTTCAAATTAGGTTCCCTCCATTAATCCTTGCAAATGCAATAAATATGGTCGAGGTTATATCACAAATGAATTAGAAGAACATCTCTTACGACCAACAGATTCAGCATAATAAAGCTGTAGGTATAGTGCAAACATACTTGAAATTACTCTTGCAAGTGTTAGGGCACCAATAAATACAGTAAACACAAGTAAAGAGAGGATACATTCATTGAACATGTAACAGATGAATGCTTCACCTTAGTTCTGAAAATCTATGTTTTTCAAAATGTCTTCAGTATACAGCTTTTAATGGATATTTCCTTCAAAGGGCTGATCAAAACCAGGGAAACCAATACTCTATTTTCACAGGAAGTTTAAAATTTTCAGCAATTTTGTTTTGCAAATACAAAGAATTCAAGTCAAGGACACAAAGATTTCTTGAAAAACATTTACCGAAAACCAATTCACCTTAAATGCTTCTGGTTAAGGCTTTTTGACACTAACACATATTTAAGGAACACTATTCAAAAGAACAGGTACCACAAAGAGCCAGAGGACACTGCATGAAGCAGAAGAGAAGTTATAGTAAACACCTACAATCATGGTGGAAAAAACTGCCAGCCAAAGAATTCACTACAATCTCAGTAATATTTAATTTAAAATTATTATTATAATCTGCATGTTTATCTAGTTACAGTACATATGATCTTGTTTCTCTATATTGTTAAATTCATAAATAGAACCCCTTGAGCTACCACTTTTATGTTCCCCTTTTGGACTTTGCTTGTTTCACTCCCTAAGTTTTCCCACATACATCTGACATTTAGCACTTGAATTTGTTAGTATGGATCAGTTTACCAACTCATACAATATTTTCATGTGTGTTTGTTTATTTTTTTTTTCTTCAAATTCTTTCTGGAACTGTGTACTCCAAAACCAGATACAATATTTATGCCACGGCCACAATGAAATCTTTTGCAGTGCTTCTGTGATCTTTCAAGGAATACATTCACTTCTTTTCCCTATTATCATATTCATCCTCAATGACTACTTAAAGGCTTGGATGTATCAGATTTGAAGAGTAACAGGTGTTTCAATGTTGACAAAATTGCTTTTCTCAATGGAAAGATATTTTGACATAACCCCATAAAATACTTGACTAGCTTTTAAAGTAATTATTAAAAATAGAGGCCACTGATTAAAATACAAATAATTGCCTATGTTTACAAAATTTATATAATTGCTTGACCTATTCTGACATCATGACATACCTTATCAATAAAACATTTTCAGAACTACATGTTCACAGAGCCATTCAAAGACAGAACCATGTGACTTTGTTTTCTCTTCTTAACGACTGAATAAAGGGGGAAAAAATAAGTTAAAGACTGGCCAGTTCAAAATTGGAATGAAGTGCACAGAAATAGCAAGAAAGTATAGCCATTGGAGCAAAATGCTGGAAAAATTGAAGACTAGAAGATATGCTGTAGCCCAAAACAGAGCACACTGCTCTTCAGTCCATCCTTCCTGATTCTTCAATGAGAGCATTACCTCACCCCAGGTAAAGATGGCTCAACGTTAGTGGGAACCTAATGAAGTGGGAATTACTGCTAGCAACAGCTATTCTTCCAGATGTGTTTTGAAAAACAATGTATTTTGTAAAACTTATCTAGAATTAGTACCATTCCTTTAAAAAACTCTTTAATTTACTTCACATTTTGAAACAAATTAGAAATATCTCCCGCTCATTTTTATTTTCTTTTAAGCCTGATAAGACCCTCTCTTTTCTATCGAACTTTCCCTACTTGAAACAGGGTTAAAAAAATCGGAGCCTTCCTGTTTGTAGGGGCTAGTATCAGCACAGCTGTGGTACCTGAAACCAGGAGGAGCTGTCATTGAAACATAGGGTTTGGTGTTTTGTCTCAGCACCCCTTCATTTTCCTTACTGAGTTGGAGACTCTTTCAAGCAGGCATGTTCTTACTCTATTATTAAATCCAGAGAAGTCAGCCAGTGATATTACATTTGGTACAACAATATACATAAAATGTTGATGCTGCAGTATATGTCCCTGTACATAATCTGTCCCTTCAGCTGGGGTCTGCTTTTAAAAGCACCTAAACCGATACCATCTTACATCATGCACCTTTTTACTCTATAAAAATGGCTTTGTTCTACATATAAAATGACAAATGTTTTTTCTTCCTCCCTCCCAATTCTGTCTGGCTCCTAAAAATAAAACAGAATGGTTTTTAACTTTTCCACAGATTCCTGTGATTTCAAAATTTGCTTTATATTAAACAAAACTTCACTTAGATCTTCCCAAAAGCATTGTCTTTGGAATTTATGCTAAGCGATGTTTATGGATAAGTTGTAGTTCTTTCCCAATTTTGCACCAAAATAACTGGCTAGATTTAGTATTTTTGGACCAAATTTTGGTACTATGCCAGCAATTTGAAGAGTGGTGGATCTGATGTGGTACAACAGCTGGTATGAATTTAGATATGATTAGATGAAGATGATGGTTCTCAGCTTCCAGGCCAAAATTTTTTTTTTTTTTTATACCCTGCACATATGCAGAGGCAATTCTGTTTCAGGCAACATACACATACAGACAACACCCATTTCTAAGCCTTCTTCTATAGCATCTTCATCTCTGGCCATGGAGGAGGCAGCCAGCTGTAGCCACACAGTGCTCATATAGGAGGAGGTGTTAGCTCTCTCTCTTGCTTTTTTAGTCATATCATTCTGTGCTATCATTCTGTGTCCTTGGTTACAGGGTTTACCACACAGATTCACATCCTGTAGCACCCTGTTGATGGAAGCTGAGGTGTTCAGTAAAGCACATTTTGCTTGAAAATTGATTTCGAAGTCAGCACATAACCCTATGTTTGAATGGGGGGGGAGGAACCAGACTTTGAAAATGCATGCTCAGCTAATCATAGTGGAGGTAAGTAAAACCAATTGAATTGTTTGAGGAAGAAAGATTTAGGAGGGGAATTTCAGCTGCAACCTTAATTGGATAAGGGAAATAATTATGGGATGCCAGTGCCAACAAAGCAAGTATGATTGTTTACAAAGTAGCAAACATGAACAGTAGGTGCCTTCCTTCTTATAACATGAAAAGCACCATCCCTGTCTGAATTTAAAATTAGTTGGTTTGTCAGCTCAGACTCCTAAATCTTTATTAGCCCATTTTCCCTTTTAAGTTCCATTTCTGTAAGGCATTTAAATACATTCCTACTTTTAAGCATAGAAGGGTTGCTGGTGAAGGCAGTCTGAATTCCAAATTAGCCATATATATTTTAGTACTCTGCCAAACAGGAGCTTTGAATAGCAGCATCAAAGAATTGGGTACTTTATTCCCTTTACATTGATTAACCTGAGATGACTGTATGTCTCAAAGTTGCAGCAGTGGCCGATCCATTTGTCACACCAGCTATTGACTGTCCTGTGTTCTTTAGGGATGGCAGCTTGCAATAATATGACATCAGGAAGATTGATTTATTTTATCGTTTTTCTGATTTGTGGAAGCCTCAGTCTCTTACGTTCAGGGCCAGGATTTGATAAAAGCTCTACTGCAGTGGTTCCCACTATTTATGGTGCAATATATCCAGAAGGGTTACAGTTGCCATCATGTTACCTAATGCGTTTTTCCTTTTGACTTTGAAATATATTATCCTGCTTGATCTAGATGGAAAGGCCTGACTTGGTGAAGTCTGCTGTATGATGCCATAGCTAATGGCTTATTGCTAATTCATTATAAAACTCACTGAGGGAAATGCATTGCTCAGGAAAGGGGAATGCTTGAAGTCCCTGCACATGGAAGTCCTTCAGCCTTCTCCTTGGACAGTTATTTCTGCAGATATAGGATAAGGATGAGTGAACTTTGTCCCACTGTCTCTATACCATCCTTTTACCCATATGTAGCCATGACACCTTTGCAACAAGAAAGTTAGTTCTGTTTTTTCCACCTTTGATCCTTGACCTTTTATTGAGGCTGAAACCAACTGAAGTAGTTTTGTGTTTTGTTTTGTTTGTTTGTTTGTTTTTTTTCTTGTGAAAGCTGTCTACAAAGCTGGAGACTGATACCAGCAACTCTTCGTATATAACAGAGGATACTACAAAGGCCTTGTAAGCAGGAAAGTTTCCAAAGATTGATAGTCAACACATTTTTTTAACTGCCTGGATAAGAAGCAGCTTTAAGATTACCTGGCCTTTCTCACATTCTATTTCAGGTCAGGGTAGTAGATAATAATTTGATCAGTTGAAGTAGCACTGCAAAAAACAGCATTCTTCCTATGGCTAGGGACTGGAGGGACTCACAGACCCCAAGAAGAAATCTCTAAATGCTTTGCAAAAATCTCTTCTGAATGGCATGTGCATCTCTGTAAAGCATCAATCTGTGCCTGTGGTCCTGCCTGTACTGTCTCATTAACATTGTCATGATTACTTTCACAGTGGATACAAATATTCAATGGTGGTTGTGTTTAAGTTTGCTAATACAGAAATTACATGAGACCAAGGGATATGAAATGCAGTAAAACCTGCTTGGTTTTCTCATTCAGTAAAGAAACAAACTTGGGAAACTTGGGAGGTTCTGTATCCTGGAGGTCACAGAGAGGTTAAGAATGGCACCACTGAATGTGCAACTATGTGGAGTCACTATATTCCTGCCAAAAATGCTGTGGTGGTTCTTGGGAACAGCTTTGCTTATCTGCACTATGGTCATGCCTGTTGGTGCAAGGGACTCAACCTTCCCAGAAAATTACTTTTTGGTTGTCTATGGGGTCTATTTACGATTTACAACTGTTGGACAGGAATTTAACTTTTGACCTTCATGAAGAAGGTGGAAAAGGAAGGTGGCTGTAATTAACATAGCAAAAGCAGAATGCACAGCTTGTGAGACCAATCAATAGCATATTTTTTCTTATGTTCTGTTACAAATATGACCTATGTACCTTTTCCCCAAGAGACATCAAACATATTAAAGGCAGTATTAGATTACTACACACTGCACTTCTGCATACTGAAAAGTGCCAAATAACTTTTATGGACTTCTACCTACCATACTCACACATTTGCAAAAGTCAAGTTTCCATCCTTTAGAGTCTATAATATATTTAATGAATATTTTATTTAATTAATCTAGAATTTTTTCATAGGTTTTGTTTAAGGATATTTTTCTCCTCTTATGCATAATTATCCTGAGTTCATAATAAATGTTGTCTACTCATAGCAATAAAGACATAAGGATCTGTCCTTATGTTTTATTTTAATGAGCATTCAGATGATACTCCCACTGTCTACTGTAAAAAGCAGAAACCCTCCAGACTTTGCTTCTGAAAAGTGGTGGTTTGAATTTGAATCCTATATACTACCTGCTGTGCTTAGTGCATCTACAAAGTTAATGACTCCTATTTTTGCCCAATTGCTTTCTGCTTGTGTACTGTGTGGAAAGAGTTGCAAAATGATTTTAAATATTTAAAGAAGTGGGAAGACAGCATATTATTTAATAAAATTGCTACTAGAATGCCTGCTAGAAAATGTCTACTAGAATATCTACATTTTCATTACATCTGAAGTCTTGTTGCACCTTGTTCTTAAATAAAACAATCTATTAACAGACAAACTTTTACTTGCAAGTAAAAATTAGTAAGTTTTGGGCAACCCTTTCCCTTGCTAAGGTTAAAGTAAATGCCCTAGATAGAACGAACTCTGAGTAGTATGGAGAAAAGTAGGGAAAGTGTATGTTACAATTGGGAGACAACAATAAAAATAATGTATGAGACAGAAGGAAATGAGAGGGAATAGGAAATGAGAAATTTAAGTTGGGGAGTGGTTATCATAGACTCAGAATGATTTGGGTTGGAAGGGACCTTACTGTAGCTTTCCTGTTTCCTCTACGGGCTCCTCCAGGCCACCGAGTCCAGCCCCAGTAGCTCCTGCCTTGGGAGGTCCGATCCCGGGCCAGGCGGTGGCTACTCTGGGCAGGCAATGACAGACGTACCAGTTGCGTTTATCAGAGTCCTTTAATCTCCCTCATGGAGGGAAAAACCGATAACTAGATGTGTAGTGGACAACGTGGCCAGACTGAATCCCCCCCCTTCTCGCCTNGCCAGGCCAGGCTGGCACACTACCCCACCTTACAGTTCATCTTCTAACCCTCAAGGGTAGGAACACCTTCCACTAGACCAGGGCCTCATCCAACCTGACCTTGAATACTTCCAGAGATGGGGCATCCACAACTTCCCTGGACAACCTGTTTCAGTGTCTCATCACCATCACAGTAAAGAATGTCTTTCTAATACCTAATCTGAATCCATCCTCTTCCAGTTTAAAGCCATTCTCCCTTGTCTTGTCATTACAGGCCCTTGCAGAGCTCTCCGGCTTTCATATAGGCCCCCTTTAGTTACTGGAAGGCTGCAGTAAGGACTCCCCAGAGCCTGCCCTTTTCCAGGCTGAACAACCCCAACTCTCTCAGCCTGTCCTTATTGGAACTTAGTGAAGCCACTGCTGGCTGTCACATATCTCCTTGTTTTCCATACGCCTTAGAATAGTTTTCAGTAGCACCTGCTTCATGACCCAGCTGGGCATGCAGGTGAGAGGGACTGGCCTATTGTTTCCTGGTTCTTTCTTTTTTTCCCTTTTTTAAAAATGGGGATTGGGTTTCCCTTTTTCTAATTAGTGGGAACTTCACCAGATTGCCACAAGTCCTCAAATATAATTGACAGTGGCTTAGCCACTTCATCCACCATTTCCCTCAGGACTCATGCATGCATCTCATCAGATCCCATGGACCTATGCACCTTCAAGTTCCTTAAATAGACTTGGAATTGATCTTTTCCTACTGCAGGCAGTTCTTCATTCTCCCAGTCCCTGCTTTTGCCTTCTATGACTTGGTGTGGCTGGAACATTTCCCAAGGAAGACAAACAAAATTGTTTTTTGAGTACCTTAGCCTTCTCTATATTCTGGGTAACCAGGTCTCCTGTTTCCTTCCACAGAGGACTCACATTTTACCTATAAATCCTCTTATCACCAATGTACCTGTAGAAGCTTTTCTTGTTGCCTTTGACATGCCTGGCCATATTCAATTCTATCTGGGCTTTAGCTTTCCTAACCTCATCACTGGTTTCTTAGACAATTTCTCTGTATTCCAACCTGTCCTTGTATCTGCCCTCTGTAGGATTCCTTTTCATGTTTGAGTTTGTTCAGGACCTCCTTGTTAATCCACACAGGCCTCCTTGCATTTTTGCCTGACTTCCTCATTGTTGTCATTGCTTCTGAGCTTGGAGATGATCCTTAAATATTAACCTGTTTTCTTAGGCCTTGCTTCCTTCCATAGGAATGGAGGTTTTATTCCACAGTAGTCTACCAGGCAGATCTCTGAAGAGTCTGCTCTTCTGATTTCCAGAGTAGGGAGCTTGCTGAGTGCCGTCCTTGCTGCTCTTAGGATCTTGAACTCCACTATATCATGGCCACTGCAGTCCAGGCTGCCCTTGAGCTTCATATTCCCCACCAGACCCTCCCTGTTGGTGAGAACAAGGCCCAGCACAGCACCTCTCCTCATAGGCTCCTCTCACTTGCAGAAGAAAGTTAACACCAGTGAATTCCAGGAACCTCCTGCATTGTTTTTCCAACAGATTTTGGGGTGATTGAAGTCCCCCATGAGGATCAGGACTTGTGAATGCAAAGCTGCTCCTATCTGTTTATACCTGTCATCAGCTCAGTTTTCCTGTTCAGGTGATCTGTAGCAGAGCCTGTCCCTAACCCATAAGTTCTCAGTCAGCTCCTCATCCATTCCTATGCACTCCAGTTGGTCATTGACAACCTCTCCTTGTCTGCCCAGCCTGTCCTTCCTAAAGAGCCTACATCCTTCCATTCCAACACTTCAGTCATAGGAGCCCTCCCACCACATCTTCCCGATGTCAATGAGATGATAGCCTTGCAGATGTGTGCGTGTCTCTAAACTCCTGTTGTTTACTCCCCATGCTGCCTGTGTTTGCATAGAGGCATTTGAGTTGGGCCCCTCATGAGGCCAACCTAGCAGCTGAAATTCCTTTGTATTACTCTTCAGGTGCTCTACCCCTGACATGTGATCCCTCTCCAAGCTCTGGGCATCTCTTTCTGACAATGGCATCACACTGGTAAGAGTGGGATGGAATGAGGTTTCCCTCCTCCAGCAACTTTAGTTTAAAACCCTCTTTCATTATGTACAGAAAGGATTACTTTGCACTGGAAAGAAGGTTGAGATCAGAAAGCAGAATAAAACTGTAAGATCAAAGAGAGAGATGCTGAGTCAACAGGAGACTGTGAAAATACTAGGCAGTGAAAGAGAAAACAGATAAAGGAAATTTCAGTGAACAGCTAATTATGGAGAGTGAAAAGTAAAGTTAGAAGTAAATTAACAAATCCAGAAAAAGAAATTATCAAGCAAGAGAGACTAGATCTGAGGGAGAAAGAATCTCTTCATTCCTAGGAAAAAGGACAACTTTTGCCATGCTCTACTGGTAATAACAGTGAGGCATCTTTCCTGCTGATAGGAAAGATAAGTTGTTCTGGGTTAGGCTGGTTGGGCTGCTTGTGGGAAAGTGAGAGAGTGACTACCTGGTAGTTGCCAGCTGGGATTAAACAATGACATGAGTGCAAGGATCACTTTTTGCTTTCTTTCCTTAATATGATATATGCCTGCTATGACATCATGAAAAACAATTTCTATGAGGTGGTGACTTTTGTTTAACTCTCTTTTCCATATTTCTAATCCCCTGTATTTTAGGTTAATATTCTCTTCCTAAGATGCTCCAGATGTTATGGTTTTATTTAATAATTCTCTTTAGATTAAGCAATTGTGATTGCTTTCTGCAGCAACCTGGTTATGATCTAACCCATACCAATAGCCATACTAATTAAAAGTTTCACTAATTAACTTGATTTCATAGAGAGAGGAGTCACGCAATCTAGATTGCTGAAATAAGGATGCTGCCACTTTTCCTTATAATGAATGGGAGTCACATTCAAGTATTTTAATTTTTAGAGAAAGGTCTTTGCACCCAAGAAAGCCCTTTTAACTTCAGCTACTCTTGACAGTTTTCATCAGCCAGAACCTCACTCTGAACTCATGGCTTTGTAACCAGCTCTAAGGAGCTGCCTACACTCTTTGGCTCTTTCTCTATTCTGCAGGTCTTGTATTCAGCAGGACCATTTATTTACTTATGTCCTTAAAAAGATTATATACCATTTACATTCTTGTTCTCATCACATCAGGAAACAAAATTTACCCTTCAGACTACACTGGGAGGTTATTAATCTGCACTATTGAGACCATGTTGAAATTCGCCGATGCAGTGAAGATTTTGGTATCAGCAGCTAAGATTTCCACTCACTGTTCCTTGAATGAACTTCAGAATGTGCCATCTGAAGGACACAAATGAGTTACTGGCAGCCACCTTACACTGGGCACATAGTTTTCATTTGTCCAAGAATCTTTTGTGCTCATCCACAGTGAAATGAAACCCAGAATGGGCATCTGGACTCAGCTGTTTCCATTTTTCTGAACCAGGCTTTAGAGTAAAGCAGGTGGAAGAAACAGCTGGAAACCTTCTGGAGTGTCTTTAATAAACATTTCCACCAGGCTCAGCTGCACAGACCCTCTCTGGCTGCTAAATTCCTTTCACTTGAAATTTATATAAAGGATTAGCAGCTGCCAAATAAGCATAAGACAACTGCAACAGGTGATGAGTCTTGCATTTTTAAATCCTAGAAAAATCCTAATCAGCCTGTTCCTGAGATAAAGACTCACCACAATTCACTTCTAATACTAGAACAAGATGTGTGGATTATGTCCGAGATCTGCAATTACTTTCTGAGTGCTATTTAGCATTTGCAGAACATAAGTATGCTAAAATCTGTCCTTTCTAGTGTTGGCTTGCATATTTCAGTCTCTGCTTTGTTAACAATCTGTTGGAATATGCTAATACCTTGATTAACGAGCTTCAAGATTCTGTTGCTGATAGTCTGCAGTTTGCTTGAAATCTCACAGGTACGAGAGGCCCAGATGAAGCTGAACTGTGTCTCTTCATAAGACTTTAAATGGAGTGCCAGTAAAATTCTTCACTGACTACAGAATTATATGAAAGGTTTAGTTAAATGTGTTTTGTACCTACTGTAAGTTTTTCTCATAGAGGTTTTAAAATTACTTTCACTAGACATTTATATTCCAGTTGAATTCAATGCCTCAAAGAGAATCAGGTCCTCTAAAGAGCTAGTTTTAACTAGCTGTTAAAATTCAGACAAAGATATACAGCAAGAGGGTTAGAGGGGAATACAGCTATGCTTTCAAGTTGTTACTACCCTGGAGCAATGAATATGATTTTAACCTGTCATACAGCCGAGGCTGCAGGGCTCTTCAGCTCCCCATTTGCATCACTGCTGCTGCTTTGTGCTCATGGCTGTCTTTGGGCTTTGGCCTACCATGGTGTACTACACGGAGTTGCCAGAGAAAAAGCGGTTCTCATTTGCCTGACAGGTATATCACTGTTGGCCTGGAGTTGCTATCATTGAAATGTTTGATAGTCTTGGCATAACAGAAGGGTTGGGTCCATGATTTGCAATAATGACTTTGCAATCATTATAAAATAGTAGTTGAAGTGGTCATTTTGCAGTTTAGCTTTGCTGAAATTGCTTCAAAAATACAGCATGTGCTGTTATAAGAACACTGACAGGACTTGGGACAGTTATTTCATCCTACTTTGTATGTATTGATGTCTGTATATATATGCACATATGTACAAGTATTTAATCTGAAAAATGGACTTACATGAGCATAGTTGCCTACTAATAAATATTTCATTGCTGCAGATATGGTACTTTTGCCTGTAATTGTCACTGAAGCAAAAATGATTACCCCCTTTATTTACTGGGATGCTGACTGCATGTATTATTGATTGATCTGCAGAGCAGTTTATAAAGTACAGCAGATCTGCTCCTCTTAACCAGTTAGTAAAACAAGCATTCTCGAATATTTTCTTGTTGGAAGCAACAAGGAAGAAAAAAGTGAACATAGAAGTAACTTTGGCACACATACATTGGAACATGGGAAACAGGTGGAATACTCTGCAAACCAGTGCAGTAATTTGTTCTGCCGAACCCTCCACATTCTCTTTCCCTGTCTTGATGTTGCAGAGGTTAATACCAACATGTGCACTGGAGCACACTTCTCTCTGGTTACTCACAAATTCTTACTCTTAAAACAAGGTTTAATTCCTTATCCTAATCACATGCTTCTGTGATGTATCTATGGCCTTGTTGGAAAAATGTAACAAGTTTCATAGAATAAGTCTGAGCTGAGCCTTCCCAATACCGCCATTCAATTCTGTCTGCATCCCTTTCTGTTCCTCTGCCATTGAATACAATCACAAAGGCTTTCTGAAGTTTTCACACATTTCCTCCTAAGTCAATTTTTTATGATGGAAAATCTTTTTTGAGCTGAAAATATTCAATAAATTCAATGTAAATTCATAAATATGTGTAGAATATCTGAGCTATATTTTCCAGAGAATTTATTATTATTTGCTAGCCTCAATATATGAAATGTAATAATCAAAGAATAATGTACAGTGCCACTCACATTAATACTTAGAGAATAAATATTACTCCTAGTAAATGTATAGGTCATAAACATGTATTTGAAAACAAAGCTGAAACTTTTAGAGAATTTTTGGATATACAGGGCTGTATTAGTTTCAATGATATGAAAATCTCTTCAATTTGTAGACTCTCTATGGTGTCTAAGCATTTTTAACTTAGCAAAACAATGACTTCTGTTTACAACATCACTGCATATAAGATGTGTGTGTTATCATCAATGTGTTGTGGTTACCTGCAGACGAGGATGTGCACAGAGCAAAGGGGAAACAAAACATCCATAACACCACATCTGCACTACAATGTATTTTACACTGTTGTTCACATTCCTTTCTGGTAACTCTGTAAGTGCTTATTAAAGCAACTAGAGGTATGTTTTAGGAAAACTGCTGCCTCTGGGTTTCTACACACTACGATTGAGCATATACATAATCACATGCTTGCAATCATGTAACAACCTGATAGCAATTACAGTCATTATTTTATAGGTAAATTCATACTTGGCAGACACACATATGAAAACTCTACAGATATTCTTGTTTGCCTCTTCTGTGTCACCTGTTGTGCTTTGCTGTTGTGCTTTGCTATTTTGCTGCTATTCAGCTGAACTTAAACAGTTATCAGTGCAATCTTAAATGTATTTGTCAATAGACCAAAGGTACAGAAAATGAACAAAGGCTTTTTGAAATAATGGAGTAGATCCCCAGTTCAGCTGCTTAGATTTATTCTAGCTGAAGTCCTGTTCCAATATCATCAGTGTCTTCAATCAATCTTTATTGCTATGACTTTTGTCACAGGAATTAAATAGAAGTCCTATCCCTAAGTCACTGAAAAATCACTGCACTTATGTGATCCTCTGAATACAGACGTTTTCCTTTTAATGGTCCATAGATAACCATCCAAAATTCAAATTCTGTGCTTATTCTTGGGGAAAAAAAAGAGAGGGAGAGAAAAAGAAAGAAAGAGAAAGGGAGAAAGGAAGGAAGAAAGAAAGAAAAAGAGAGAGAGAAAGAAAGAGAAAAAGAAAGAAAGAGAAAAGAAGAAAGGAAGGAAGAAAGCAAGAAAGAAAGTAAAAGAGAGAGAGAGAAAGAGAGAAAGAAAGAATACAATATCTGTGGTATAGATACTGAAAACAATTTCTTAGTATCATTGTCATTTTGACATCAGGATAAATATTTTAGAAGTGAACTTATGAACTCACTTAAGTTTCAGAAACATTTGGATTTATCATTTATTTAAGGTTTGGTTTTCCTTTAAGTGGCTAATTAGTGAAGATGGATGATTGCAAATGGATGCCCTTTCCTTGTGCCTACCTAAATTAGGGTTTTTTTTTTAATGTGAGGACCCTAACCATTTGTGAAAACTTTCCCCTTTTGAGGACAGTTATGATGTCACACTTTCTGTGACAATTCCTAGGTTATAATCTCTGAAGTTATTTGTGTGAAGCAACTAAGATGATGGGAAGTTCAAAATAAGGAAATAAAAAAAGCATACTTTTAATCTGTACTTACCAATGTGGATGTGTCCCAAGGGTTTCTTACATCACATGCCTTTCTGCAGTAAAGGGAACAAGTGTGGAATTATGCTGTGTCTCATAACAGTTCTTAACAGTTTCATCCCCTTTGTGTATAGCACAATACTTAACTACCAACCTCTGTCTTAATTTGCTTTTAGTCATTTGCTGAAGATTTGTCTCTATAGTTTAGACTTTCATAAGTGATAGGTAATAGTGGGTGTATTGTTTTAAGATACCTGGATTAATATTAATCTAAAAGGAGAGGAATTCAAGGAGAAATTGTCCAGCACACTCTTAAAACATTTTCTGAAAGGACATCTAACTCTAAAATGGTAGTACTTAGAAGTATTATCACTTTTAAAAATCTTCTACTGCTTTAATTTATAAAGCAACTGTTTCACACACTTTCCCAGTGAAATGAACTCATTAGGGTGGCTGGGGTTCAAAGACACCTGGACCACTGTCTTATTGCTAATTCTATGTTCCAGGCTGACCCCAGAAGTGCCACAAGTCACTTTGACCACATAAAACTCCATGTTTACTCTCTCCCTGATCCACCAGGTACATGGAGGAGCTGCCTGTTGGATCTATTGGAGTGCTCTGCAGCACTGTCATTCTGTCCAGTGTCCTGATACAAGGATCACTGACCTGCCAGGATGGGTACTGTCATGTTGCTGTGACCTCAAAACCATTTGCAGCACAAGTTGGATTAAGTAAGTAGACAATAAAAGTTGGCTACAAATTCCAAATATGGACATTATAGTTACAAAATACTTAGATGGAACATGCAGAAGAGTGATGTTACATCTAGTTGTGTCAAGATCTAAACCATCAGGTCTTTCCTCCCTTTTCTTAAGAGGGCTTGTTCCTCAAGAAAGTAATAGGAAAGCAGAAAGTAATAGGATATTCCTGTTTTCTGGCTATCATATATTATCTCTTTCTGCAGTTACTTAACATCCTTTTGAATATCTCCATGATTGACTGAATTATCAAGTCATTATCGTGTAGAGGGATAAGTGTATTTTCTCAACTGGTGAAAAAGCTTTTGTCCCAGTTTGAAGCCCATACACACGTTTGAGTTTACACTCCATATATGTTGGCACCTCACATCTTACACACACACCTTGTCATGACAAATAAACGTAGCTCATTGCTGACTCTTGAGTCAGGCCAGCTTGACAGCAGTCAGTCACTTTGATGTGATAATGGATTTGTGGAGACTGACCTGCAGCCATGCCTTAAAGGACACCTTGACAAATTACACACAGACACTTCAGCTGAAAAAAATCATGATTTTAAAGCAGTGACAAAGAGATGAGTGCAGGTCTGTCGAGTCTTGTGGATTTGGCAAAAGATTCTGTGATTACATGACTGACATTTGTGTTCTACTATCACCTAAGAAAAATTGCTTCCCTATCTTTCTGCCCAGGAGCTGGGATATCTGTGCACTGTCTTGTACTTGCCTATGAATATTACACATCCTTGCTCCTCAGTGTGTGGCCAGACCACATAACGAGATTTAACAAAATGTGACCGTTGTGAATATCTTGTGTTTTGTGTCATACTTCCGTGACTCAGTGTTCAGCATTGAGCAACTTTGGTATGCCTTTCAACACATTTTTTCATGCCAATTGGAGTTACTTTTGATCAAATCTCTATGAAAAGATGACTTTGTTATTCTACAACTAATTCAAAATATTAGGTACTAAAATATTAATTTAAAATACTTTTAAAACCTGGTTAACATTACACAGAAATAGGTGTAGCAAAAGACAATCTGTGAGAACAGACTGAGTTAAGAAAGATTTCTCTCCCTAGACTGGAGGGTTAAGATACTTCACTGACTATCACCTTGAGCAAATATTTATTTTTTTAATATTTGAAATATAAGACAGCATCAGCAAAACAACACAGAGCATATCTCTGAGCTCTTACCCTGCTTGTCAGCTCAGCATACTGGAAAAATGACTCTCATGAGAAATGACAATTCAAAGAGGAAAGGATTTACTAGGAGGTAGAGGAGTCTGACACCTTTCCATTTGTGTTAAATATGTCCCATGATGTCTTATTACCTGCTCAGCTTTGTAGCTGAAACCAGTCCTGGGTTTCAAAAGCTTTTCACTAGAGGAAGGGATTTTCCCAGCATTGTGGTGTCTCCCATAACATAGGCTTTTAACTTGAAACAGTTGGAATAAAGGGATTTCTTTCCTCACTTTGTCCAATCGGATTTCAAATCATGTTCTATCAAATGTGTGAATGGAAGAGCTTGGAATCAAACTGGAATTTTGGTGACTAAAATATTTACAAGGGTAAAAGTCAGGTCTATTATGAACTGACACTTTGATAAAATTTGTTGTCGCAAATTAGTGCCAACAGAAGGAAAGGGTAAAAGAAAAATGTACCTGCCAAACTGTACAGTTTTTAAGTAGTATCCACAAAACCAAATATATTGCATGAAATGCTTCCTCCACAGTGTAAATCTATATAACTTGTCAGAGGTGTTACTTGGTCTTCAGATGACCAGTCTGAAAGAGAAGCCTGGACTACATTTCTGCCATCTGCTGATCACAGATTATTTTGACAGGTCTACAGAATGTTTAATTCAGTCCAACAAAGAAAAAAATGTGGCTTCATTGGAAAGGTAAATTGGTAGTATTATGCAGACCCCAGCAGTGGAAATCAGTCCAGTTTAATCAGCTGCCATAAAAAAAAAGTATAATTCAAAGTAGAATTCAATTCAGAGCAAACATCTGCCTTTTTCTCCAGATTTTTCATAACAGCTAGGCTACAAACTTTTGCTGGTAGTTGGGAATTCAAAAGAAAGTTTTACTAATTTGAAACTCAGAAAATCCAGTCCTGTTTCACTATAGCCAAAGTTACAAATGATTTTTTTATCTTAGATACAACTTTCTAAAACTGTTAACAATAGACAGTTAGGGTATAACAATTTCTAACATACCCTACACAGGTCAGAATCTTCACACCAAGGAGTAAGCTGGCATGCAATTAAAATCAATCCCAAATTAGCAAACTTATCTAATTGCCTGTTCTTCTCCCTCATCTGCATTCCATGTAGCCAAGGAGACATGGTTATCTTAGATTCATGTCTCCTTCTCATCTCTAACTCATTTTAATGTGCCCTAAACCTTGCTCTTTCATTTGCTTCCCTCTGATCAAGCACATCCCATTTAATTTAAACAGGAGCCACTCCTTGTAAGCAGAATGACACTGCATTTATTAATATGCCGCAGCATTTATTAATACCTGCTCTGCGTGTACAGCATCAAAGATACTTAAGAGCTTAATTTCTTTATGTTAGGTGCCTGAATGGTCTGTGGATGAGTGCCCAAGTGTCCAGTTAAGAAACACATGAGCTCAAAATCCAAGTAACTATTGTATCTACCTCACACTTTTTGAGATATTCCTGCCCTCAGGTGGGGCTACATTGTCACATTCATTCAAGCTTTAAGGTGTATTGTAAGATTTTGAAATCCATCTGAGCAGCAGACCAGAAAACAGATGTTTACTCATTCTCCCTGACTCTTGATTTACAGGGAGAACTGAAGATTTTACACAATCTTTTTTTTCACACAGTATCTTACTCCCTACCATACACAGAACCAGTAAGGAGTAAGGACTATTGCTGAAATTTTATTCCATATAGCTGTCTTTTAGCTGACCTTTACTCCCCTCTGTATCCACAGGGGTCAAGGCAGGTCTGTGACCTTCTTTCACAAAGCTATGTTGAGCTGCACACTGGTAGCTGCAGAGAGATTTTCTTTTTCTGTGCTTAGCTGTTATTCTTCTATACATTAAAATCTTGGGGAAAAAAGAGAATTATTTCCCATAAGTACTGATTTGGAAAGTTCTGAAAAATTGTATTTTGGGACACCTTCTCATGACAGTTATTATTGACACAGTATTGAAAATCCTCTGACAATAACAAACCAAATGGAACACAGTTTTCTGAAAATACAGGCATGAGATGTTCAACTGTACAAGTGCTTATTCTGGTTGTTTTTCCTGACATTTCCTGGCATTTCATGTTTAAGGCAGTTGTGACTATGTTTGCCATAGATTGCCTCTATATGAATCTTCCCTACACAATAATTTCACAGTTCTGTGATCATATTGAATTATGGACACAAATCTCTGAAGCATTCAGGAGGAATCTCTTCTAGTATGATCTTTTGTAACTACAAGGGTAAGTACAAGTTTTTCACACTGACTAGGTAGCTGCAAGTAAGAAATTTTCTTTAATGCAGTTTAGATGAGCTGTGGAATGAAACACAGTGCACTACATATCTCATGTTTAAATGTGTATATATATATGCATATGTGCAAAAATCTGTCTTTCTCACTTATAAATATTGACAGAAGATGGGTACAAATACATGCACAGGTACTGTTTTTCATTACAGTGGTTAGATTTATTTTTCTGTTAGTACAAGTTAAGGATGAACTCGTTAACATCTCATGAAAAAAAGATAAAGTCACATCTTATAATACTGTTTAGATTGCCTGGTGTCCTATATAATTATGATGTCTCTATGTAAAACTGATATTGAATTTAGTGGGAGATTTTTGGTGAAGATTTCTGATAGACCAGTATTCAGAACCCAATTGTCTCACACATACATATTAAAAAACTAGCCTAGTGTAACAAAAAGAGTTGATGACTGTACTTTCTAAAATGAAGTATACATAAACTACTTCTGATCTCATAAGGTCTTACATTTTGAGAACTGCTGATTTGCAGAACTAGTCATGTGAGTAATACTGAAGTCTCTCATGGAGAGAAAATAAAATAATGATTTGATATAATTGAATGACCTTGAGTCTCACATCAAAATAAAATTCTTGAGTACAGACCAAAGGGGTACAGTGAGAAAGAGGTGAACCTTCGGCTGGACAAAGATGAACCAAAGGAGGCAGAAAAAACAGAGCAAAATTATTACTAATTCAATCAAGCCTAATGTGGGTGACTAATGAAATAGACATTTACTATTTGTTTGTTGTACAAAATGAAGAAATAAGTGATTTAAAAAGGGGAAAAAGTTGACAGCTGCAGGTAGCTTTGAAGTTGTTTCTCAGCAATCTGATTGAGATATGCTTCCAGTCCTTTGAAACACATCCTATGAACTTCAGAGAGACTACTGATCTTAACTTGTAATCTGTAGACCATGCTATGAAAATATAGCATTGGGATTAGTGGGTAGAGGGCCTTCATGTCCCATTCAGCAGGCTCTGTCAAAAATGCACAAGAGTAGTGATGGAAAGGTATTAGCACCATTCATGTTTTATGGCCTGCTAAGTATTCAAACATTGGTCTATTTAGGCTTTCAATGGAGAATATCTTCTTTTGCAGCTTTTACGAAGGACAAAATCTTAAATGGAAAAAGAGACATAAGTCTTTTAGAGAGGTTATTTTACCAAACTCTGAAATCTGACACAGCCTTAATGGCTGAACAAATCCTGTTGACTTCCATAAACCTAGAGAAAACTTGCAGAAGATGAAGATCATGCATTTGTCACTTGTTGGTAAAACACCAGGAAAAAAGTAAAAATATCTTTTAAAATCAGGTACTGAATTTGAAAAAGCTTGAGATGGAGCTGAATATGTGAATACATCTATATGTTATATAGATGTAATAGATATATGTGATATCTATATATACACATGTGAACATATATATATATATGAATATATCCAAAAAGCACCACCTCACTTTCTCAGTAGAAAAACAAATGAAACCTAGCTTCTATTGATTTGCTTCCTACTTGGTCTTTGAACTGGATCTGAAAAGCAGAGATACTATTTTATTCTACAGCAGCACTCCAAATGATGGTCCTAATGGGTTAAAAATGAAAAAGAACTGACTTAGTGAAAATTATTTTCCAGCCCTAACCAATTCCTTGTCCTAGAGAATGAATATGGCCATACTGAAAGTAAATTATCTGAAAAGGGAAGCTGGTACTTTAAAAGTATAGAAAAATAGAATGTGTCACCTTACATGGCACTTGATAACTGTTTCTAGCCTATAGGCATAATATATTATATGAGCTAGAGATGCATCATATTTTGCAAAATTTTCAGAGGGCTTTGATATCTGTCAGCCAAAAATTACTATTAAAATGAAAAAAAGAAAAGAATTTAAAGTAAGCAGGATTTATCTAGTTCAATAGGCCTGAGGATTACAATGAATCATACTTTCTCTCCATAATCTAATTTGCAATTAGGTTTACAAAGACTTCAAATTCTACAGTGCAGCTACGTATAAAATTCTAACTGATTTGGAGCATGTTAATACAGTGGAGTTTTTCGGGGGGGG
>VZTJ01006819.1:1368941-1428908 GCA_013397795.1 Orthonyx spaldingii | reverse complement strand
TATCATGTGGGTTGTTTGTTGGGGGGTGTGGGGGGTGTTTTCTTTTTGTCTCTTGTCTTTTTAAGTTTATTTTAAAGCTTAAAGGAAAATCTTTCATGGTTTCTACCAGGTGATTCTGGAGATAAGGTAGAAGCTTGAAAATTTAAGTAATTCTTTTCCTTTCCCATTGATATTTTAATGGATTTTGATGTGGTAGAACTACACATGCCTAAGAATGAACCTGCGGTGGCTAACTGCGCTAGGGCAATAGGTGGTCATTTCTTGGATCCAACTACAGAACATTTTCTTTGGTGGCAGAAACGGAGAAAATGGACAACTGTGCAAAATAACAACAACATCTATAATGTATTATTGAAACAGTTTGTACCAGGCCCTTGATGTGCAAGTGGCCCATGACAATGTTAATTAGCAGAGCCATTCAGGAGCTATAAACTTTATATTAGATTGTTTTGTCCAGCTTACTAAAGACTTTTAGACTTTAAAATATCTGTATATTCTAACACTTTGCAATATATATAAATCTTCAAATCACAGAATCTGCAGGGGTTCTCAAGGATTCAACTATTTCATTTAATTTACAGAAGCCTGAGAAAACTACAGCAAAATTATGACATAATTAATACAGATATAGTCAAGTGAATCAGATAATAACTTTTTTCTACTAGAAGAGCAAAACAGAAAACAAATATTCTCTGCTGGATGGAGTGTTTCTGGGTAACAATATTATACAATTTTTAATTTAGATATTATATTTTGGGTGATTAATATTGTCAAAAAGATAAATTATCTGTTCCAATATAAATATAGATTTAGAAAACAGTACTTAAGGGTTTTACCCAGTAGTTGTATATCATTGTCAAATGTAGAAAAAAACCTCAGTGACTAAAGGCACAAAGTTCTGCTATAGAGCAGCACAGTTCTGATTAATGTACAGTTTAGTTGCAAGCACATTATTATTTTTTATTTGCAAATTAAGCTTCCATGTCTTCTATGTTGCTGCATTCCATGATCTCAAAGATAGAAATATACTCTCTCCTCTTTCCCCTCCACTGCTTCAACCTGCAGCTTCTCTGCTCTCAAATGATTGCCATGAGTATTAATTCCAGATGGGAGGAACCTGGGACTGTATGGTATTGATTACTTATCTCCTCATTTGAGTCACTTCATCTTGAAATTGCCTTTCATTTTTCTCACGGGTCTGAAGAAGGTAATGAAAGCTGCCCCTCCTAATTTGTACCAGAGGCTATGATTTAGAAAAGTACTTAGGCATGTTCTTTAAGTGTTTTGGTGGAAGGGTAAGTTAGGCAGGGAAGGGACTCAGGCATGGGAAGTTTCCTCTACTGCAGTGGAGCAGCTAACTAGCTCTGCACTGTTCTGCCTCATAATGCCATGCTGAGAAGAGGAGGCTACAGTGAAAACTCAATTTTCATTATTCTGTTTCACAAATGAAGATGTGAAGTATAAAGAAGTTAAATCGCAGAACCACAAAGCAGTGAAAGGCTACTCCTGCTGAAACTAGTGGGAATTGGATACCTATGAACACTTTAAAGTATCTAGGCTCGGTCACTTGCTGAGATTAGTTTGAAAATCTGAGATAGAGCAGAGAACATAAATGTAGTACTGTTGGGGTATTTTCAGTCTTAATTTTTATTGTTTGGGGGGGAGCTTTGGATTTTTCTACTACCAGCTGGACAACAGCACAGCCTCTTAGCGTGGGATACTTTCCTCCATTCACTTTATCTGTGACAGAGCAAACAGTCCTTAATTTCTCTGCTTAGATGATTCTGGAATATTTGAAGAAAAAAAGAAGTAATAACATCCCACAGAAAGCTCTGGGAAAATGGTAATTCTAGTAAGAAAGAAGATTCATTTGAAAGCAGTCCTAACAAGGAACTGCTGACTCATTTATATTCCTTGAAATCTACCTGACTACCAACTTCACTGCTTAGTAACAGCAGAGGAGAAAAGGTGAATAACTTGAATCTGATTAAAGTAATCCCCTCTCTGACCCTCTTGGCTTAGACTGTCAGCCTTGCAGGTTCAGTCTGCAAGTAACTTCTTTTTTCTGCTGTCATCAGCTGTGAATTATGTGCAGTCTCAACCTTCCCTGACAACATGCTTAAATGCTTTGTTAGCTTCAGGCCTGTACACAGGCTACACGTATAGCCAGTGACTAGAGGCACTGGGGATAGAACAGACTATTTCAAACCCTACACAAAAGAAGCAGTAATTCTATGCTGACTTGCCCTCTGTCTTCAGCCTTCAAGCTTAGTAGTTCTCATCAGTCCCTTGCTATTTCTGCTCATGGTCCAGAATACCTGCAGCTCGAAAAACCTCCTAGTCAGCTCCTGGGGAAATTTAGCGAAGTCTTGATATGTGTGACTCATGAGTTTAACTCCAGGTAAGACTTTGAACCAAACAGTATTTCTGTTTTCCATGCAAAACAAATGGCAAATATTTCCTTTTTTGCTCAATCTAAAATGTAGCATTCTTAAAATATTTAGCAACTTATAGAAAGTGACCTTACAGGAAAGGTGAGTTAGCAGCACTATAATTTAAAAAAAGATTTTTTTATATAGTGTGATTGACAGTAGAATGTGTTCAGATTTCAAACTACTATCTACGAGTTTAGGAGACACAATTTCAACATTTCCTGCTGTGTTCCTTTGGTGAGTGGCATTCTGACAGCTGGGGATTGCAGGAAAAGAGACTTCCTGACTTAGACTGCCATCATAAAAGTCCCTTCTCCCCATTTTTGTGAACATGGAATTGACTGCCAGGATTCTAGCATCAGGCCCCAACTCAGTGCACATCGTTGATCCTACTCTTTTGGAAGGGAGTTAATCTAAAGGAGGTGACAAACATACTGGGGGTATTCACTAAGATGATGTCAATTTTAAGTGTAATTTAATATAAGGAAATATGAGATCATAAAGGGTCAGCCTATTTTTGCAGGCAACTAACGACAGGAGAAGGGTAAATGGACTCAAGTTGCACCAGGATCAAATAAATTTCATCATTGAAAGAGAGGTTCAGGATTGGAATGGGCTCTCCAGAGAAAAGGTGGATTCACTATCCATGGAAGTGAATGAAGTTAAAAAAAAAATAGATGTGACACTGTGGTATGGTCTAGTGGGCATGATGGTATTTGGTCAAAGGGCAGACTTGATGATCCTGGAGATTTTTCCAGCCTTAATGATTCTATGATTCAATGACCAAGACCATCAAATTTGAGCAACTAGACTTAAAATGGGTGTCTCTCAGAGGCAATTCAGTGAAGAAAACAGATTTTGATACTCTCTTGATGCTAGGAAAAGTGTTTGTCTCTCCTTTGAGTACCAGAGAGATTCTGTGGAGATGACCTGGCCAAGCTCAATGTTTTCAGCTGAATAGCTTAATTTATTCAACTTTCCACTGCAGAAATACAGGCTAGGCCTCAAAGAAATAAGAAATTGATTGCAACAGACCAAATATTTGCTTTTGCAAACTGCATGACTGATGATTACATAATATTGTTTTCTACAGCAAGCAACGATGCATATCATTCAGCTTCTCACTTGCTTAGTTAGGAAGCTGAAAAAGTCCCTCTTCTGGAGTCAATATAAATGGGATAAGCTGATAGATTTGTATTGCTTGCTTTCTGTTATATACTGGAACTGTGATGCAAGCTGTTGCTCATCTGGTCTTGTCTGCGAAAGGACATCAGAACCCACAAAATTGATGTCAATGACCCCTGACCTTCTTACAGCCAGACAGGACCATAGTACATAGACAGTGTTAGCTCTTCTTGTGATTCAAAGTCACTCTGCTGGATTGCTCCCTGCCCTAATGTGCTACTGAGGCCCCTGGGGCCATGTGCTGACACAGCCGGGCTCTCACAGGCTCACTGCTGCTGAGTTTAAAGTGGCTATTAGTTCCAAGCAGGGTGATATTTTCAGGGAAAACAATATTGATGGATTTTCTCTATGACATATTTTCCAAAAAGATCTTAACATTTTAGGGACCAGCAGATGAGATGTTAAGCCTACCCTTCTTGAAAGGGTCAATAGAGTGGAAATAGTGTGTCTCTGTAAGCAGCCACAGTGTATGTGTCTGTGGTGCTAAATAAGTATGCTTGTATGGGCTATGGTAGAGTTAATTGTCTTCTCGGTGGCTGGAATGGGGCTGTGTTTTGGATTTGTGCTGAACACAGGGTTGATAATAGATGTTTTCGTTCTAGCTGGCAAGGCTTACACAGAGCCTTTTCTGCTTTTTGTATGGCAATGCTGGCAAAGAAGTTGGGGATGCATAGGAGGCTGGGAGGAGACACAGCCAGGACAGGTGACCCCAACAGACCAAAGGGATATTCCAGACCGTCATGCTCAGTATATAAAGTGGGTAGAAGAAGGATGTGAAAGGTTGTTTGGAGCAATGGTGCTTGTCTTCCCAAGTAACCATTATGTGTGATGGGGCCCTGCTCTCCCAGAGATGGCTGAACACCTGCCTGTCCATGGGAAGCAGTGAATTAATTCCTTGTTTTGATTTGCTTGCATGCGTGGCTTTTGTTTTCCCCATTAAACTGTCTTTAACTCCATACGTGAATTTTTAAAATTTTATCCTTCTGATTGTCTCCCCGACCCTGCTGGTGAGGGAGTGAGCAAATGGCTGTGTGGGGCTTGGCTGCTGGCTGGGGTTAAAGCACGACAATGAGTTAGATTCTTCTCTCCAGTGCAAGTGAACTCAGCCTTCCACTCACTGATGTATCTGAGGCCTACATTGTGACACACTACATACTCTTAAAGCCATTATAGTTCACAACCCGCCATGCATTATTCCTGCCAAACACAAACCTTTATCATCTTTTATTTATCTAATATAGCTAATTTTTAGAGATAGATTTTATAACTGAAAGCATATTTGTAACCATCTAACTCTGCTTTGTAAATTAGACTGCACTTGTTTGTAAATTCAAAGAACCAGGTACCTACAAATACCTGTTATTTTCATGAACATGAAATACGAGAAGTTTGCAAACTGTGAAAAGTAAGAATTTAATTGTACTCACCTAGTTGTGAGACAGGCTCAGGCTGTTTACTGGCAACAGCTGTGCCTGTAGTACAGCTCAGGAGCATAAAAACCCACAACAAAGCACCGAGGCATAAAAACCTACTTCCTCCATATAGATAGGAAAAAAACCCCAAAACAAACTATGTTTTTTGATCTGTGTCTGGGGAATTTTGCCTGTGTACAACTCACATTTCCAGTGTGAATCCAAACAGACTATTTTGCTTTATTTCTTACTTGCCTTAGGGGACTTCTTCACTCTACAAAAAGAGCCAAACTCAGAAAATTAGTTAGATTTTCTGAGATAGGTTCATTTAGTCTTTATTTTTCTTCCTAAATGAGAAGGATAAGCCACTGTTTCTTAGTCCCTAGTTGACATTTCTGAATAACAGGATGGGTTAGTAAATACCTATTTCTAGAACAACAGTATGGATATTCTTCCTTAGTGAATCTCTGGAGAAAACAGTTGTCACTGAGTGGTTATAAGGAAGTTTCCTGCCCAGTTGTCTATACCAATAACTATAACTGTCTATCACCTGCCTGAAGAGAGCTTAGTTGCTCCATTAAGTCCTATTGTTAAGTTTTTAAGTTTACTCAAATTCCATCTGAATGAAACATAAAAGTCCATGCCCAGGTAAACTTCAGGCCATCTATAGCATCTTTGACTTGTAGTGCTTTTAGGTTAGCAAACTCAGTGAATAAAAAAATTCATCATATGCCAATTAAATGTCTCATTATAGGACTTAGTTGACCTCATTCCCAAACAGGCATATGTAGGCATCACAAAACTCAGTGCTGACACTTGAGTCTCTGATTTTCTAACCTTTTTGCTCTTATTTCTAAATATTCACTCCACTAGGCCTCCAGATACTTTCCCAGATGTCACACAAACTAGAGAGCTATTAAGAGCCCTTCTTCCCTTATTCTCTTTCTTCCTATCTCCTGCAAGCATCTTTCTGCTACTCTTAGAACATGAACACTTAGCTTTCTTTGCTAGACGGCTACACATTCCTGGGTTTATCAGCCCTTAGGCTATCTATCATAAAAAATCCACAGCCTTGTATGTAGGATCCTTGTCCAAGTATTCTGCTGTTCTGTATGCCAGTTGCCTGCTCCCTAACATGCAAACACCACACAACATCATTCACAGCACCTCATTTATTTCTCTGGGTACATTCTCACTGCCCCCATTTTTTTTATTTATTTTATTTATTTTTNTTTTTTTTTTTTTTTTAATAAAGAAGGGATTGACTGGGTAAGGGAGAAGATCTGACATTTGTCTCTCATTTCAACTTCTGTTTTCAGTATTTTTTAAAGAAAAAGGTGAGTATGACTTTAGGTTCCACAATTTCCCCCTAAATAGAATAACTTTTTAGATTTACTCTCATGTATACGTGTCCTTGCATTACACTATCCTGGCTCTGATGGGATTCTTGCTATGTGATGTAAAACTTCAAATTACTTGAGTGGTTTAAATCTCTTCTTAAAAAATATTTAGCTGTAAGAAAGGATCAATATCTTTTTAGTATTTTAAGTGTTCTAATAAAATAACATCTTCCTACTTTACACAGTTCCACTGTGGATTCTTTCCTGCATCAGGGGAAGATGTACAGTTTTAAACATTTTCAGTAGTTTTACATTCCTCAAAATAGGCTGCAAAATATCAAGCTGTTGTTGTCAACTTGCCAAAAGGAGAGTCTGCTTCCTTTTCCCTTTCATTTTAGGGACTGGGAGAAGTTATTTGCTTTTTGAGAGGTCCCTTGTTAACTTTTTTAAAGAGCTTGAAGTGAAACTATAAGCCATGAAATACCTGGCTAGGAAGAAATATATTTATCAAGATCTAATAGCTGGATATCTTTCACAATGCTAAGATCTCTTCCCAGTTTATCATCTGTGCTTACACATGACTTAAAGCTGAGTTGCTTTTAATTGGTTTTGGATCAGGCACTATTATTTATTCATTGCATCAAAGGGATGTTCAGGGTCTCCAGTTCTGGAACTTTACCCTGCTGTGTAAGAAGCCACAACACAAACCAGAAAGTCTCTTTGTGATTGAAATTATGCATCACAGCACAATTTATTTTTCTAAGAGCTATCTGAAAGTCTTGGCTATTATTTCCAAAGTCCTATGCAAAGTAATTTTAAGTTAAAATACATAACTAGTGGGAACTAAAAGGAAATCTGCCCATGTTCTAAAAGAAACAAAATTCTTATCTGCATGACTACCTACAAAACCCTACATATATGCCATGAAATTAAATGCAATTCTAGGATCTACCTTACTATGTTTGCAACAACAGAGAGGCATTTGCTTGCAAACTCTATGGATATCTGCTGACTAAAGTGCTCTGCAAGAGCTTGAGAAAGTTATTATTTTATTGTCAATACTTTGTTAAAAAGAAAGGGAACTGAAACACAACAGGGTAAGGGAAAAAAGAACCCTGTCCACTAAAACATTTGTGAACTACAGGATCTTCTAGGTCACTACACCTTCTATGCAGTTAATAGATGGCAGGCTTCAATGTGCAGAACTCCTGAACTAAATTAACACAGAGACATGATCCTCAAATTGTGCACTGATATATTGTGCACTATATTATGATAACAACCTTGCCACAAAAAAAAATAAACACTACACTGTGGTGTTTCCTTTGGCTGTATATGTACTACAGACTACAATTTCATTCAGAAATTTTGATTTAGATTTATCAGTACAAGTTGCTGTTCTTGTTTACATAGGTAATTTCCTTACTTTGCTTATCAGGTTTGAAAAACTTTTGCCTACAGCACAAAAATGCCCTGTAATATTTTAGATCTGTCGAGGGAAACCTTTAATGAACTAGAAGTGTCAAGTAGCACCCTATTTCATATAACAGTTTAATATTCAGAATGAATATTACAGGCAAATGGATTAGTTTTCCTTGATGTTTATGAAGTTGCTGTAAAAGCAGATGGATAATCACTATAGCAACTTAGCACATAAGGAGAGAGACATTGAAAAGCATTCCATAATCAGCACCATGACCTTGACAGCTCTCAGTTCCAATTGCCTAAGCAATATTTTTCATCTGTTGTAATCAGGCAAATTTCTTGCATACCAGTAAACCTAGTTGGACTATCCCAAAACACACTCTGTGTTGGAGTGAACAAATCTAAGAAAGGCTATGCATCTCAATTAAAGATATTTCATTATGTTTTCCTCTTTGGCATCTCATATATTTTTGTATTTCAAACTTAGTACACTGAAATAATTAAGTAGCAAGTGGATGTTATCTATCTCAAATTTTGTAAGACATTGTCTCTCAAAGGTTCTTCAAGGACAAGCTGAGACGAACAGGCTAGATAAGTGGACCACCAGATGGGCTGAGAACTGCCTGACCTGCCAAACTCAGAGGATTGTTGTCAGTGACAAGACCTCCAGCTGGAGGTTTGTCTGTAGTGGTGCACCCCAGGGGCTGATGCTGGGACCAGTATTATTTAACAGCATCAATGACTACCTGAATAATGGGACTGAAGGCAGCTTGGGTAGGTTTGTAGATGATATGAAACTTTGGAGCAGTGACTGATGCACTACACAGTTATGTTGTCACTCAGAGAGACACTGATAGTCTGCAGAAATGGGCTGAGAGAAGCCTTGTAAAGTTCAGCAAAAGAAAATACCCAGTCCTGTTCCTGAGGGAACAGCCTTGTGCAACAGTATGGGTTTGGACAGAGTGACTGAAAAGCAGCTTGGCAGGAGAGGACCTGGGTGTCCTGGTGGAGAAAAAGTTAAACATGAGCAATCAATTCACCCTTGGTGTAAATGGTATCAATAGTCCTCTGGCATGTGATAGGAAAATTATTTCAAATAGGTCAAGGGAGGTGAGTCTTCCCTTCCACACAGCACTGGTGAGACACATCTGGAGTCTGGGTCCAGTGCAAGGAAGACATGGATATACTGGAGCAAGCTGGAAAAGGGTCAGAAAAGTTATCAAGGCACTGAAAATGTATTGTATGAGAAAAGGCTGTGTGGGGACTGTTTGGCCCACACAGCAAGGGGCCCAGGGGACCCCACGGGTTGGGAAAAACCTCTGGGATATCCCAAAAGTTGTGGGTGTGTGAACAGCTTCCCCCAGGATGCTTCATCCCCCCAGGATGCTTCATTCTATTATGTTAATGTATTTTGAGTTCTCCATTCTGTTTGGCCTCTGCCTTCACCCAGAAGGAATTCCCTTCCCCTCTTCCCATTGGCCCCCTAACCCCAGTCCCACCTATTCCCTGTCCCCTCATAAAAGCCCCTGAGTTCTACCCGAACCTGTCTTTTAGTTTGTGCTCCTTTCGCGAGCGGAGTTTTGTGAATAAAACTCCCATGTGGAATTTGCCAGCTAAGGGATCCTTCCTGCCTCTTTTATTCGCTGCAATTAGAGAATTTAGTCAATTGTCGAGTGTACTGCAGAGTGCTGGTCTGCCCAGACCCGAGGAGCCAAGGAGAAACTTTTCCAGCCACCTGTGTGAATTGCAGCTTTGCCCCGGGCCCAGCAGCAGCAAGCTGTGAGTCTGGAGCAGCTCAGCTGAATCAAAAGGTGGCATGGGCAGGAACCACCAGAAAGCTGGGCATTTCAGCACTTCTCCCAAAGAATGGACCTCAACAAGGCTGAGCGATCTGGAAACTGATGTGGGGAGTGGTGAAAAAGGATGAAACTAGACAGAATCAGTGACAGGACAAGAGAAACAATAAGCACAAAATTAATTATAAAAATTCCAACTTCAGCATAACGAAAAAATCTAAACACTGTACTGTGTGGATGATTCAACGCTGAACAAAACTGTCTTCCATCCTTTAAGATGTTCCATCCTTTAAGGTGTTCAAAACCCAAGTGGACCTGGCCCTGAGTAACCTGTTCTTGGTGACCCTACTCTGAGCAGAGGGGTTTGCCGAGACCATTTCCAGATGTGCCATTCAGCCTTAGTGACTGATTGTATGGTAACGCATTGTGATAGGACTTTAATAGAAGGAGGTGATACCTGATTTACTCCAATTAATCTACCTATTTGCAACTGTCCAGAGATCTTCATCTTTCCTGTAGTAGGCTAGCCTAATGTCAATACTGTATCCTGTTCTGCTGCTCCTCACATGAATTGGGATCATTATATAACTTTGTAATGGGAACAGAACTGAAAAAAAATCTGTATCACGCCATTAGCAGTAAGATTTGTGGAAATAAGAAAGGAAAAATAAGAAATGAAACCCAGCACAACTTTCCAACATCTGGTATGCGTATACCTTCCCTCTGGAAAGTACCGTTTCCAGCCCCAGAGGGAGCAGACAAGTATGTTCTTCAGTGGACCTTCAGATTGGGGACATGAACTACTCTACCATAATAGGATTACAAGTGAGAAGCTAGAGATATCTCATTGGCTTAGCTGACTGCTCTGCAAGTTATTTGGGCATGTGATGACCAGTTTGTACTAAAATCTCAAAGGATTATATTTTCTCAGAATTTCTGGTGTTTATTAAAATTCAGTTGAGGTGAAAATATCACATAAACAGGCCTTAGAACATTTCATAGATTAACCAGGGAATCTTGAGTATTTATTTAGTGCTCAGAGAGATTTATGTACAAAGTGATGCAGGCTTGTCTCTTTCTTGCATAAACACATGTACTGAAAAATCAAGTGACTCATTCAAGGTAAGGAAGGTGGCTGACAGCAGAGAGTTAGTCTCTGCTTAGTCCAGCAAACAGAAGAAGCCTCTCTCTCTTATTTTTTTGTGTTTGTGCTCCAAGCTGAAAACAAAAATACTTTGGTGTACATTCAAACATTAAAAATTAATAACCTGGTCCTAATT
Source organism: Orthonyx spaldingii (assembly GCA_013397795.1). Lineage (NCBI taxonomy): Eukaryota > Metazoa > Chordata > Aves > Passeriformes > Orthonychidae > Orthonyx > Orthonyx spaldingii. The sequence goes on along the minus strand of VZTJ01006819.1, from coordinate 1,418,038 downwards.
TAAAAATCTCCATATTAATGAGATCTTGGATAAGGTTTTTTGTTTTACCGTCAGGCCAACAATGACAGATAACAAAAACCCTTATTAAAACCAGCATCAGGAATTTCTTCACTTCAGCTGTTCTTCAAATAAAGATAAAATTTTGAGCTTGCTGTACATGGCTGACTAATGGAAAAATTCCTGACAAAGTAAAGATGCACTGCTATCACTTGTTTGTACATAGGGGATGAATTACCCTTCTTTCACAGTAGAAAGAAGCACATGCTGGTTTTTTCTTTTCTTAAAATAAACTCATATTTTTTTAGGAAGTAAGAAGAAGTGAGTTACAGCAGAATTTGTCATTTTGAGAAATATATAACTCATCCTTGAACAGTGTCAGAGTTTGATGCTCACCATGAATGTTCCTGGGATTTCCTGGAGTTGATTTTGATCTGAAAAGCCAAGAGACTCCAAGATAATCTTATCACAGAGAGCAACCTCCATGTATTCCTTTTGATTATGATGAAACAAAAAACACATGGGAGAAATATCACCATTGAAATACAGTTTTGTATCTGAATATCTGAGAATTGAAGTAATGAGAGGAGCAATGGAGACACAGGCCTTGTTTGTTGATATAGAGATGGCAAATAAGAAACTCAGCTCCCTGAAGTAGCTGCACACTGCACATTGCCAGTGGGCAGTTTATCCCCAGAGTGCTTTCTTCAATGCTGTTGAGTGCTCACTGCATAGTCCAACTTGCTCATTTGCCTAAACCAACACAGAAATCACACATAAGCAGTCAGAGAATGTCTTGCAACTGCAGCTTGTTTTATGTATAACAGACATGTATATGAGCATATTCCAATGGTCCTGACCTTAGAAATATTTGGGTTTGAAACAATGATTAAAAATGTGTGGACAATGTGTAGATAAAATTGTTATACTTCATGTTTATTTTGGTCTTTTTCAGATCAGAATAGTACTTGCCTTGTAATAAGCATGTGCGGCCTTTAGAACCATAACTAAATAACAGCCTGAGTGTTCAAGCTGCTCATGGCTTGGATGAGTGCACTATTCCCTGGGTAAATACTGTCTGAATGGAGGTGTCCAGAAAGTGATGGTGAATGGAATTAAATCCAGGTGTTTGCAGGTAACAAGTGGTGTTCTCCAGGGTCCAGTCCTGTTTAATATCTTTATCAATGATCTGGACAAGGGGTCAAGTGCACCCTTAGTAAGTTTGCATAATACACCAAGCTGGAAGGAAGTGTTGACCTGCTGTGGAGTAGGAAGGCTCTGCAGAGGCGTCTGGACTGGCTGGGTTGATGGGCTGAGGCCAATGGTGTGAGGTTCAACAAGTCAATGTTGAACTGCTCTTGGGTCCTGCTCTTGGGCTAAAACAATCTTGTGGATTGCTCCAGGCTTTGGGAAGAATACATGTAAAGCTGCCCTGCAGAAAAGGATCTGGGGGTGCTGTTGATATCCAGCTGAGCATGTGCCAGAGTGTGCCCAAGTGACCAAAAACGCCAGTGGCATCCTGGCCCATATCAGAAATAGCATGTCCAGAAGGACCTGGACAGTGACTGTCCCCCTGCACTCAGCACAGGTGAAATCACACCTCAAATACTGTTGCAGTGAGTTGATCTTGGCTCGACACCAGGTGTGAAGAATTGCATATTTGCAAGCTAAGGAAGGAACTAGAGATTTTATTCTCTAATTCCCATCAGCAGGTGATGTTCTGCAACTTCCTGAGAAGCAGAGATTCAGGACACATAGTAGTTGCTCCACAAGATGAACATAAAAAATTAATGCTCCTCCTTTCTCCTCCTTTTTCTTAACTTTTGTGTCTGAGCAGATGTCATATGGTAGGCAATATTTCTTTGGTCAGTTTTGTTCAGTGGGCCTAGTGGTGTCCCCTCCCCAGATCTCGCCCACCCCCAGCCTCCTGATGGAGGGGCAGAATGTTGGAGAGACCTCGCCAATGCTGCGCCAGCCCTACTCATCAGTAGCCAACACACTGGTGTGTTATCAACACCTTTGTAGCTACCAATGCCAAGCACAGCACTGTGAGGGCTGCTGCGGGGAAAATTAACTTCACTACAGCTAGACACAATACAAATGTATTCAGTTCTGGGCCCCTCCATACAAGAGGCAAATGACCTCAAGTTGTACCAGGGGAAGTTTAGATTAGGTACTGGAAAAAATTTCTTCACTGAAAGGGTGGTCAGGCAATGGAACAGGCTGCTCAGGGCAGTGGTAGAGTCACCATCCCTAGAAATATTCAAAATACATGTGGATGTGACACTTGGGGATATGATTTAATGGTGAACATAGTGGTGCTGGGTTAATGGTTGGACTCTATGATGCTAGAAAGTACTTTACAATCTTAATGATTCTATGATTTTATGATCAGGCTCCAAGCCATCCCCAGCCCTGAGAGCTCCAGGATTTTGCTGCTGCCCCTGAGAGAGCTGCCAGCTTGGGAACCAGTTCCTTTCATCTTCACCCAGGGTCGTCAAAGTCCCCCTCATGGAGACACTCAACTTGATCACAAAAAATCACTTGCTGGCAGTTCCACTTCTGTGGCTCACTCTTCTACACTTGGCAGTGAGATCAGGACAGTTTGCATTACAGTGTCACCAGCAGGGTAGGATTTCTTTCAGAATTATGTGATACCTATGTGGTACCTAGCAAGAATAGAACTCTTACATATCTGACTGGCATATATTACACTCATTTTATTGCCTCTCATAGACTATGGGGCGTCATGAATTGGCACCTATTAGTGAACATGGAGCATGGTAACTTGAGCTCTGAGTTTGATTTGAAATTCAGTGATTGCTGATATATTTAAAAAGCAGGTCTCCAGATATACCCTTCATTTTTTCATGACCTCACTGACAACTGCACAGAGCCACATACAATGCATAGATGTAAACCTTCACAAAAACATTATATTATATAACCGTGACCTGTTAATCCAGGCTGTTCTCTTTTTTTCCCTATTATATATACAATCGGAGCAGACTAAGTGCCTTACAGTTCAATATTAATTCTTGCTTATTAATAAAACCTGAACATTTTATTACAATGGGAGCTTTATTGAAATAACCTTCTGAAGTAATTAACATGTAAAGATATAAATAAAAAGCGCACTCCTAAACAGCCACATGAATATATTCATCACTTTTAGAAACTCTTGGAAGAACCTTGGAAGTTTTATTTCCCTTTTACTGTTTGGAAAATAGCATTAAAAAAACTTAATTTGCTTTCTCAAGGTCACACATTTTAGTTACTGACAGAGTGGCAATTGCAGGGTAGAAAAGCCAAGGTACTGAATGCTAGCAACCACAGCACTAGCACTGGTGCCCTAGGTCTAATCAGTGCTTTCCTACTCCTGGGATAAATATAGCAGGTTGTTTCTTTCCTTTTCCCCTAAAGAGAGAGATCATCTGCAGTTTCTGCTGGCTGCTGTGAATTTGGTTTGCTGGAGCTTCGGTGGCTGCAAATGAACCAGCAGCAGGTGGCAGCAGTTTGTCACACTTCCAGCCTCCTCTGGGTTTACAGGCGACAATTTCTGGCCACATAAATGACTTTTTGCCTCCTGGATTTGTTCTGTATTTCTGCAGAAAAGAGCTTTGCCTCTTCTGAAAAGGTTTTCTACTAGACTTCAAAGAAAGCTTGGTAGTGGGCAACTCCTGGTGATGCCAGCTATGCCCAGCCACATACTGCTGGCTTCCTTGGAACACTACCTGCATGGATGCAGAGAACTGCGATGTTCTAGGAAGCTTGGGTACAACGAGGAGGAAAGGGGCATATACATATCCTGTCAGCCTCTTGGGTACTACAAGAGTATCCTGAATCACATGTGATGATCAGAATTACTCATGCAGACCTCTAGAGCAAGGCTGCAAAGAACTAAAATATTCCCTATGAAGTGAACCTGTTAATTGCAGTGCTTAAGTGCTACATTTTGCTGCATCCGAATACGTGCCAGCAATGCATTTTTTGTTTATTTCCAATTAACATGCATGGTTTCTTCCTTCTTAACTTGCACTTTATAACACAAGCAGTGTCTCAAGGATATGTAAGCTAATTGTTTTGCACTTAAATGGCCGTGTTTTTCATCTGTTAGCTACAGTTATTGTGTGCAGAAATGCTGTTAAAACCTTAGTAAACTTTATTAAGCACAAAAAGAATGATGATAGTCAATGTGCACTAAGCTGTGGACTAATGGAATGATGCATGGTACAATGTAAGAACAAGGGGAAACAATGAAAGGAATTCCACATTTGCAAGCAAGCTGAGTTTTGTGAAATCTCTAAAGATAAATTCAGCAGGCTAAAGAGTGATTATGTACTTGTTGCAACTTCTGCTTCTTAGTAGAACAAACTGGTTCTGAGAACCCTAGTAAAACACCTATTTTCATGTCCTTACTGGGGGAAAAAAAGGGACAAAAATCTTCTATACATACACATTATGATATGTAGAAGAGAGGCATAGGTAAAACTACACATGTTCTAACTTCTATTAATTTTACCATTTAATGTATGGAATACTTACAGCTCCACTCAGAGAAATGGACTCTAGAGCTGTGTATGTGCACACATGGTGGCAATTTTTTCTAGAAAGAATATTCTTTAAAATAAACACAAATTAAGTAGAAACAATGACTGACAATTGCTAAGAAAAAGCATTACACAAGACTAAGAAATAAATCCATCTAGAAAGTGTAGTTAATATTAAGAGTATCACATCTATGTGCACAGACCATAAATAATTTGCCTAGCTGACCCTTGTTTCAATCACTCTTATTTCCTTTACTTCATTTTACATATGGGAAGAGTTGTTGAACCAGGTTTCTCGGCGTGTTTGAAAGTCCAGTATTACTATAGACACACCTTAATTTAGAGTACAGTGTGTAGATCCTGGAAAATGCTCTCTCTGCTGGCTAGGATAATCTATGGTTTGACTTCAGTTTCATGGCAGGGAATTGTCTGAAGACTATCTTACAACTTCCTGGTATTGCCAAGTCTTCTGTCATATGAATTTGTGTTTTCCTGAGATAATGTGGGTTTTTTTCATGTTAGTGTTGGACAGGGAGAGCAGCTATATTTCCTAACTTTGCCCCTTAGGGCTGTGAAAAGTGACCTCTGCTTAAGACCCTTCAGTTCCCTGAATAACTGGCAGAGAATATTACTTGGAATGTTTTCAGGAAACATATTTTTGCTAACTAGCAGAGAACTCCTACACATGTGTTTGCTGCCTTTTTTCATTGTTGGGGTACTGCTTATTTTTAGGGATGAGTTAATATAGTCCCTACAGTATTTGGCACAATCCAGCATCTATAGAGAGATAAATCTGAGGTACCAGAGCTGCTGCTGTTTTGAGGCATCACACACATTCCTTCTCCACTTTCTATTTTAACTATTTATTTGCTATTAGAGAGACTGAGTCGCCTTATCTGTCCTTCCATTGTTAGGCAGACTTGCATTTGACAGGCAAAGAAGAAAGTACCAGCTGAGCTGAACATGCTGTTTGTGACCCATGAAGAAAACAGTAGCAACAGGTGTGTCAGGAGCACATTTTATTAGGTAACTCAGAAACTTGTTATGGTTCTAGCAGCTTTTAATATTTGACTGAACAAGCTCAACTATTCTTTGTAGAACCATGAATCAATGGGAGCAAGAGCAAGTTCATAAGTGTTAAATCTATGCTTTTTACAGCCTGACTTTGGGGGAGAGATGAAGAGATAACAAGCAAATTCCACGGCAACACAAATCTTCCTAAGTCTGAAAGGATTACGTTCTGTAGAAAGGAGGACAATTGGCAATTAGTAAGGGTTGCTTTGGGACACTTGTCTTGAACATAATGTGTCCAGCTTAATTTGAATTGTCTTAAGTACTACTCTCCTAGCTATTATTAAAACTTAAATTTGCTTCAATTAGCCTTTATTAAAAAAAACCCAAAAAACAATGCAAACATTAATGCTCTTAATATTTGTGGCTTTTTAATTACAGCATGCAATACTTTGCTGAATTTGGGAAGAGGAAGTCTGTTTTATTAAAGTTGGACTTGAAGCATGTTCACCTGAATGTGTATGTGTACATCAGGCCTGTAGGGACTTAAGTCTGTTCTTCAACACCCATGTGGTTACAGTAAAACTAGATCCCAAACAAGTTACTGAGCTGCAAGAGTTATTTGCATGAAGTGGGTGCTGAAAACACTGCAAGCTGAATAACTGAAACAGTAATAAACCAAATAAACTTGCTCACATTTACTGGCAGTTCAGGGAGATGCAAAGTCCTCAGCAACACAGGTCATAGCCCTACCTGACCTCAGACAGAAGCTACACTGGTGGGATGGGGAGAAAAAGAAAACATTGCTAAAAGCATACCTGGCAGTTCCAAGTGATGAAATGCCTTTAAAGTACTGATATTTAAGGCCATCATAATCTCAGTTGAGAATTAGTGTATTTTGTAGTCCTCTGACTTCCTTAGCCTTACTACTAAAATCCAGCTGTCATGCAGCTGACAACAGGCACATTAACTCTGCTAAATGGTGGCTTTCCTATTTTCAAACGTGGTAGGTTCTTAAGTATTCAGTCTCTGCTATCAACAGCTGAGTGTCAAATTTCAGCAGCAGGTTTAAGTCCCTCAGCACAGTGCCCAGTAATTTGCTGAGTTAAATACATCAGTATTTTTTACTGCATTTTTACTGCATTCCCTAGTCCTTCCCCCAAATCCAGCCAAGAGTTTTTCAGTGATCTTTTAGGTACATGTTAGTAAAGCATACCCTTGTTCAGACAAGTATTTACTCAAACATATGTTCAGGCCGTACAAGAACTCCTCAAACCAACTTAGCACAAGTAACTTCCATAATCAGGACCAATCCATGGGAGGTATTGTACTTTAAAGCTTTCTGCTTCACACGTGGTTTAAGTTCTCTCTTGTTTTCAACCTTATTTCAAAGCATTTTTGCAGTGTTCCTTTCCAGTGCACTGTGATATATTTAACAGATTCTGACGCCTCTGCTTTGAAGGTGCAGACACATTACTGCTCTGAAGATGGAGCTAAAGATTTTTGCCAAGTTAGAAGGAACTAAACACAAATAAAAAGAAGAGATAAAAAGTTTTTGGATTTTCTTTCCCCTTGTAAAGAACTGATAAATAAACCATGTTTTCCTGACTGCAGCTTATGGAGTTGGACATCTGTAGCTCATTAGTTTACAACTGTCATTCAAACCAATTAATTGAAAGAATTAGGTGCTTTCCAAAAGAGGGACAGAACAAAAATAACTTCACTTTTTAAAGATTTCTTTTAAGAGTGTTTCTGACAGTATTATCTGCTAAGCACAGACTAGCATATTGTTCCAAATCTATTGTTCTTTTTTTTGTCCCCTTTCTCCTTTGCATCATCTACAGCTTGGTTGGTATGGCAAAAATATCCAATAGTTTCATTGCTACCCAGAGTTTTCATTTTTGGAGAGGGACATTTTAGACTCCGGACCTGTGAAAAGACTCTTTGGATGTTTTGTTTCTCACCATACAATGACCTAGTACTTGAGTACTAAATCCTCTATGTGGTCATTCTGAATCTGATTGAAATTATGTTAAATATTCTTTCCATGCTTAGTGCTATGAATTTCAAGGAGAATTTACGGTATTTTATGCCTCCTAACAGTTATCCTCTTGAAAGATTATTGCCAAATATTCTGATTTTATTTGTTTTGCTTGACTTCATTAAACTGCAGCAGAAATATGCGGTGGCACAGGGTCTGCGTCCTATGTCAGATGGAGAACTCTACAGGAGTTTTAGCTGAATGAAGAAACCATCCCTACTAAACACACACTGAGGGTGATGTCTAGGACTTCATATTTCTAGGATTCTAAGTTTGGCCAGCTTGTAGGTGTTCAGAATCACTTTGATAATTAGGTCAAATCCATACTGAATCTTGAGGGTTCAGATCTGCTTTACATTATCATTTCTATTGTGCCACTCAAATGTATTCAAAATGTAAAAATGTAAACCTAGCTAAATCTTATGTGTTCAACCCTGAAAATCATACATGACTACTGGTTTTGGAGCACCAGCTACAGGAACTCCTCAGACCGATGGTGTTTACAGTGTCCCTTTCATGCTCACTACTGTTTCTATGTTGGCTTCTAGAAATTCCAGAGGAATCAGAAGTTTAGTAGTATTTTCTGCTTCTTAAATTTTTCTGAGGAATTATATTTGATCTGTTTCACAGACTAATAGAACCAATTAGCTTGGAAGAGACCTCTGGGATCATTGAGTGCAACCTATGACTGAACACCACTATGTCAATTAGACCACGGCACCAAGTGCCATGTCCAGTCTTCCCTTAAACCGTTCCAGGGATGGTGAGTCAACAATTTCCTGAGTGACTTGTTCCAGTGCTTCCAATAACCCTTTTGATGAAGAAATTTTTCTAAATATCAAATCTAGACCTCCTCTGGCACAGCTTGAGGCCATTTCCTCTTGTCCTGTCACTAGTTGCCTGAGAGAAGAGGCCAGCCCCCTGGCTGCAACCTTCTTTCAGGTGGTTGTAGAGAGTGATAAGGTCACCCCTGAGCCTCCTTTTCTCCAGGTTAAACAACCCCAGTTCCCCCAGCCACTCCTCGCAGGACATGTGTAGTCTATATCCAGTTTTGTGGTTATAGATCTCAGAGAATTAAATAGTTCTTGAAGCTGTCAGCTTGTTTATTGAAAAAACATTCCTCAGCACATCCTTGACCAGTGGCAGCTGGGAAGGCCACAAAATCATGTTTTCCCAAATTGGTTTGCTCTCCAACAGACACCTGCATAAAGGTAAACTGTTTTCTTTTCAGAATATAGGGCTAAAGCCTTGCTTTACAATGTGTTTTCTAAGAATATTACATATAAAAAAGTTCTCAGGATTATATTTTAAAAACAATTTAAATTTTTATTAATAGAGGTGAGCCCATTGACCAAAAATACCGTTTTAACAGCTTCACAGAATAAAAATACTTTATGAAAGGGGTTTCCCCACTTCCTGGAGCCAGTGATAGGGAGAGGGGAGAAAGAATATCAGACTAAACAGGTCTCATGATAATACCAACTTGTAATCCTGTTTAAGATGACAGCAGGTAAGTACCACCTTTTGGGACTCTAGGAGGTCCAAAAAGCTGCACTGTAAAAACTTCAACTCCCTGAGCTCCTGGGGAAATGAGAGATTTTCTATTAACTGTGAAAATCTGTCACTCCTTACAGTAGTCAAATGTTGTGAGCACTGAGATGCAGTTTAAATATCCTTAGCAAACTTATTGCAAAGTATGAAACAGAAGGATAACACCATTAGATTAACCCAAGATAAAGATTTTCATAGAGAATACTACTAGGAATAGCTGGGTCTGAAGGAAGTCCAGTGTTATTCATAGACTCTCAGAGATGAAACTTTTATGTCCTGTATTGTATGAGTTGCCCTCATTTTTTTGCTAAAAATTAAATATAGAACCTGACAAGTTCTTGACTTGATCTCCAAGCTGTTTCTGTGATTTTGCCTGTTGGATGAAAAAATATCTCAGTATCAGATTTGAAGTGATAAGGTGAAACTTCAGATCACTCTGTTCTCTCTTTTGCCTGAGGAGTTTCCAACTCACTCACATGAGTGCACCAGCAGCAGCATCAGAGTAGAATTTTAAAATCATTTAGGTTGGAAAAAACCTTTAAGATCAAGCTCAAATATAAAGCTAACACTGTCAAAAATACCACTAAACCATGCCCCCAAGTGCCATATCTACTCATCTTTTAAATATCTCCAGGGATGGTGACTCAGCTTTCTCTGGGTAGCTTGTTTCAATGCTCTGTTTCAGAAATTTTTCGCAATATCCAGACTAAACTTCCCTGCAATCAGTTCAGGACCTTTCCTCTTGTTTATCAGTTTTTACTTGAGAAAAGAAACAGACACTTTTCCTCCCAGCTTGCAGCCATTGGAAGGATTGATCTCACTGTTTTCTGATCACAATTTACACCTAACATTTCCAGTGCAAAAATGTGAAGAGTGGTTCACTCAAATTTTGCAGAAATCCTGGTTCTTTACCGAAGTTCTCCGTTAAGACTGATCATAATTCTTATTACTAGTTTGAACCTATGTTAGTCAGATACGCCCTTCTTAGCATTTGCAAGCAGGAAGAACTAGTGTACAGAACTACCTCAGACTTGCAATAATAAGGTATTTTCCTTGAATGTGTATTTTGCAATAATCAAAGCCTAATATTTTATAAAACACTCTTTTTTTTTTTTTTTTTTCCCCACTGAAGAGATCAGATTATTTTTGTAGGTTCAACTCACCCATATTCCTGCATCTCACCATACCTGTGCTATCTCCCATATGAAAGGGCTCCTTAGCTTTCAAGAAGGATATGCTATTACTCTTGCCTCTATGTCTGCCTGTTCCTAGTGTGCCTGTATAACATTTTCCGTCTTTGGGGAGAACTACCTAAGTTGTCCCATCCCAAGGTGAGACGGAAATTTTGGAATATTCCATTGCTGAAAGTTTCAGACCACTTCAATTGCTGTGGTTTTGACGTTTATCCTTGAGTATAAAGATAACAGAAAATACACAGAAAAGGAACCGATAACTATTATTGTGTTACTAGCTATCTAAGAAACTTGCCAGAAATGTTACCAGCTCTCCATCTTTTGTGAAGTGTTTTCTCTGGTAACCATGAGTTTCCACCACATGACTTCTCTTGTCCATTTTCTCCCAACTAATTTTACTTGTTCTATTCTGCTCCATGAAAAGACACTGCTCAGCACGCAGCTGTGCTTAGTAAAGAAGTTGTGCATGTCTTACAATGCACATGTTTTCAGCAGTCTCCTCCTTAGACTTAGCAGCTGTCAATGACACAGAGATTTGAAAGCTGCCAACACATAAGAGTGTGATATAAAATATTTCCTGTAAAACGAACAAAGTAAAAAATAAAGCTGAATTTCCGGATGCTACTTTCAGTTGAGATGGTTGCAAGCACATGTGAAGTCCATATAGTAATTAACTGTCCCAACATAGGAACCACAACAACAGTGCAAAGAATTCTACTGTTAAAATCAGCTAAAGGTTAAGAAGGCCATAATTAAGCATTGAAAATCAGAAATGCTCTGCAAATAGGTTATATTCAAGATAATATAATTTTTAGGTTGTTTTTGTTTGTTTGTTTTTTTTAAGAACAAAAACAGAGAGAAGCAGGTCAGAACCACTGAGAATTACTTTGGCTTGGCTTTTAGAAAAATAAGAAGTAAATGCATGAAATTATAATAGCACACTGTCCTATTTAAAACAAATAAACTGATTTCTCCTCAACATTTGCTAAAACACTTGTTAAAATATATACAGAGAAATCTCATAGTCAGGGAGATGCAATTGAAAATGAGTGCATCAGTGATCTGCTTGTGTGGGAGACACCAATAACATTTGACAAAGAGAAAGAAATTATAATTCTCCTTTCTGGAAATGTTTCTCGTACTTTGGCAGAGTTGACATTCTACAAAGAATAACTACAAATTCAATTTCTGCAATAGGAAGAATGAGCCTGATATTACAAGTCGCTTTATCTTTTTCAGCTTAGCTATCATTTGTGGAAGTACTGACTTATGAGTTATATTTTTATTTTTATTTCCTGTCTGGCTTTGTTTTCTCAGATTAAATGTCTTGGTTTAGATAGAAAGGAAAACATTGAGGGTCAGTTTCTATGATTCTGCTTGCTTTAACAGCAAGACAAGGATGAACAAGAACAAGAACAGAATTCCACCACAGAGATATGTTTGTTTAGGGAAATTGGAACACATTGAAATTAAGATTTTAGTTAAAATGAAAAGTGTTTTATCTTTCCCATCCTATAGTAAGTCACAGGTGCAAAGTAGTGCTCTCTGTCTCTACCTGGGACAGTCCCTTCACTGCCGGAAAGTTCCAGAGATATTCTGAATATATGTTACTTGAGATGTGTGCACAAACTTAATTTTGGACTTTACAAGCTTTTTTTTATTTATAAGTAAGTAACCAGAGCATGACAAAGAGAGTGTTTTACAAAGTTATAATTTTTGAATTGTTCCTGGTTATTATGTACTGTCATTCTCTTTTGCTTATTGTTTTCACACTCTGTAATAATGGAAAGAGCTGTCATAGAAGAACTGTAGGAAACTAATTGGAAATCACTCAAAGTTTGATTAATTAAGTGTAATTTACTTTTTGGCATTTGGCGTTTTTGAAAAGAACAAATGCTTTCCTGCGCACGTAAAGTTGCTGAGTTTCATTTTATCAGAGTTGAGCTGCTTTCTTCTGAATATAAATGTTTTGATTCCCTTATTTTTATCTAGCATAAACTCACAATAAACTCTACATAATCTCTGAGCCATATCCATTGCTGCATTATATCAATTTAATGCTGGTATAACTCAGTGAAATAAAGAGAAAGAAAAACGTACTGACTTAAGTATACAGTACTGGTTATAGACTGGTAAATTAATCCTATAATATAATACCCATATATTTTCAGTCCGATGCTTAAAAAAGATGTTGTATAAAGTGAATAAAGAAATTAATATAATCTGGTATTATTTTACAGGTTTTAAGTATAAAAATATGCTAAATTCTGTACCTCTATTTAATAGGTTCACAAACTTGAAAAACATATCTATAAGAAATGAAACACCAAATGCAATTTGTGATATATTTCTGAAAAATGAGTTAAATTTATGTTATCATTATTTTCTTGCAGTTTAGAGCCTGGCCTGAACTTCTTTCAGGGAGAGTTGGTTCTCTACATTCAGACTGGTTTTGGGTTAAGTACAAAGCAGGCAAGCTACTGCAGTTAAAGAAAGAATAGGATGAGATATCTTTGCTCCAGTAAAGTTGTTTTCCAGTGTCAGAGGTGAATTATTCCTGAAATTCCATGTTATGATCACAAAACAACTAGAGTAATGTTTACAAATTCTTATAGCTTTTCCGTGTCCCTTGGTACAATTTACTTCCTCATTGAATCAATTTGTATTGAAATCATGATGTAAATATCTGTGAATCTGGGGTTTTGTATATTCAACATTTCTTGCTTTACCACTCAACCACATGTTTCTTTTTTTTTTTTTTTGGTTGTTCAAGGATGTCAAGATTGTAATTAACACTAGACTTGTCAAATTCACAGGCAGTATAAAGCATTGGCCTTTAACCAGTTTTTGACTTACAGATATGTGGTCTGACGGCAAATGTTCAAAATGTGTAGAAGGAAAAACTTGTGAACTAATGTATTTCAATTTCTTAAGAGAAGTTGATTTGCCTTTACTGGGATTCATTAAACTCATTTCAGCACAAGGCTGTGTTGTCCCATATTCAAGTCCCTTAAAAGAAATGCATGTATCAGATATTTGTAAATATAACTGATACATGAAAAATGGAATTTTTTTTGATTTGTAACACATGCATAGGGAGAAAATCCATGTGAACAAATTTGATCTGTCTTAGAAAAGGAGAATTTCATTAAGATTAGTAAAAATCTGAAATTGTAGACAGTAAAGAGTAAGAAATAGCAGATACAGTAAATATATCAAGTCAGGCAGATGAAACAGCTAAGAAGCTTTCCAACCCACCTGGTGTTGCATATGCCTCATTTTTCAGGTGCTACAATTGAACTGCTCACAGAAGTTTCTTCTTCTCAAATAGCAAATCGTTCCTAAGAAAGGGAAAAAAACCCCAGAAGAAATCTTTAGAATCACAAGCCTTTCATGGCTACAAAAACGTCTGTGCCTGTGTCATTAATTTACCACCACTAGGTAGACACTTAAAAATTGAAACCTTGGGAAAATAGACACTCCTTTGCCTGATGCTACAAGTTACCGGGGGAATAAGCAGGGATGAAAGCCTGTGTGGCATCAACTGCCCTGTGGCACCAGCTTGTGTGCCTGTTTTTGTGACACACAGCGAGCACTGAAACAGTCAAGGTAAACAATACAGAGAAGCTCAGGGGACCCATTCACAGTGTTTGGTGCTATTGAATGTCAGCAAGGGAAGGAAAACCTCCTTCTACCTTTAAAATAAAGAAAAACTACAACTTTGACAACAAAACTTCCATGCTTTGAAGCAGTTTTACACCTGATATTAGTCTAATTAACAGGGGTGGGGTTTTTTTCCTCATTGAAATACATTGCTAGTGTTTGTTTAACAAGGTAGCTTCATTATTTAATATTTGATACATCATAAGCAAACTTCTGTCCCATGTGACAGATTTTTCAGAATGTTACTGTGTTTAGTCTACTTCCCTGTGATAGGAGTAAACCTTAGGAAGATGGTAACTCTGAGAGAAAACAAATACAAGACTATCAGAAAACAAAAGCTTGGATGTTTATTACTGTCTTTCCTAAACTAAAGCATGTATCCAAATATGGATACATCACACTTGTAACAAAATTTTAATGTGAAAATGAAGTTAAACAAGAACAAATCATCCTTGTTAAAATCATATAACATTGTACATCACAGGCATTTAATTTATATTGTCAGGGAAACAGAAAGATGGCTCTGAGAACTCTCTTAATAACTTGGAAAAATAAATAAATGTCATGATCACTGCGTTACAAAAAACAAGCCTATTTCTTCAGAACTATACAACAAAACCCACACATATCGTTACTTTCGTTGAAAATAGACATGAAGAATATAATATATAACCCTTCATCCTTGTTAAACCTGACAATTAGTGTCACTGGCTCATATATGGAACTTTTCCTTTTGTCAGCCTTATATTTTTCAGTTTTTGATGCTCTGCTCAGACAGCTACATTTTAATAAAACTTTGGTATGTGTGTGTTGAATTTTAAGCAAAATTATTGTTCATGAGAAACGGATAGGGAGGAGAATCTTCCCAGACAGGGGACTGTCAGAGAAGATCAAATCTCCAAAGTTTTAATTTCATCCATGGACAGTGTGCAAGGTTCTGATGATAACAATGGTCCTTTAAAAAAGCAATTGCTAAACATGAAGGTAGTCTGTTAGAAAAGGAGGTAAAGAAGAATACTGTCCTCACTTTCACAGTCAGTACTTGCTGCTATAATATTTCTACTTAAATTGTTCTCGCAGTCTGCAGCTCACAGTTTGCGGATGGCCTCTGCCAGCTATAATTTTCTCATCAGCTGTTATTAGTCAGTCAACTTGCTACATTAGATGGGCAGTGACTTCATCTTTTAGAGCTTTCTTTACTCGAATATTTCTTTCATTCACAAGCCTCCCTCTCTCAAAATGTAATAGGAATATGCACATTAAAACATGTTGTATGCAAGAATAAAGTCACTGTTCCTTTTTAATAACACCACCTCAGCGCTCTACAAAGATAGGGTAGTTAGCCAGAATGCCATCGTACCTTCTGTAAGGTCTGTCAGGTATCCTGCTTTTATGCTGCTCTTGTAACACCACTACTAAAGCTGTCACACCACAGAATATCTCTTGTTCTGCAATCACTGAACAAGCAGTGTTTTTTAGCCATTCCTCATTCCTCTAATGCAATTCCTAGCATTAAAATATTTTCTGAATGCCCTGAGCTACCAGCTAAGTTTCACAGCACAAAGGAAAGATCTCCTTATTTACCTAATAGGCACAAAATGGGATGTTCACAGCCTGCTCTTGCAATCCTCCTTTTTATTGCTTCTCAAAGTCATGATCTGGCAGCACCCAACCAGTTCCTTATTGATGATAAATCCCACCAGGGCACTTTTCTGTCCTGCAGCTACCATCCCTTTACCAAGAGATAGCCTCTCCTCTCAGCTGCTGGCCATCTGTCAGGTAGCTGTGAGCAGTAATGCTGCTGCTCAAAGATTAATGTCTGTTGAGGGGTGAAACAATGCTGTTGTGAGGCTTTTGTCCAAAGATATTTTTCCTGTTTCAGAATGGGAGATGTGCCCTATTAGAAAGGAATAAGCACTACTTCATTTTGTGGCTGGAGATTTTGAATGTACCAGTGGGCACTCAGATCTACAAATCATGAAAAGAATATTCCTACCAGGAACTGTATAGGCTGGCTTTGAGACAATTCAGTGCAGTATTTTTCTGAAAATACTGCCTACTTGACACAATATAACTCTTCCTTAAAGATAAAATTAATAGCTTAATAAATCCATCCTCTTTGCTTTAGTTTCCTAAATTTGGAAGAATTTGACTGTTCTCTTTAATTTAAAATAGTCTGTGAGGGCCTGCTTCACTTAGCAAGCATTGGATTGCTCTCATTCTCAAAACAACTTTTGATTTTTAATCTGCAGCTAAACTCTAAGGTCACTTTTCTTGTAATTTTAGAGATCACTCTTAATCTGTTTTGAATTTGGAATTTCCATTGCCTAAAGTCTTGCTTCTTTTCCCAGAGAAATTCACCGATTTTCCTCATGACTATGAAATCTACCCTGAGTATCAATACCAGGTTTTACTGGGTTTGGATCTACACTGCTATCATACTTTCATTATCAATAACATTTACGTTTTCATTTGCTCCATTGTCTTTTGGTAATCAAGCAATTATTTTCATATCCTGGAAAATTAATATCACTTATTTCTGTACCCCAACACTCTTACACAGTTCAGGCAGATTGTTTGTTTTCTGTTCCTAAATCAGCTTCTCAGTGGGGCCATAAGCATGGAAAAATTCGACAGTTTCCGTATTCTCTCTAGGGACAACAGAATTGCAAATGCTAGCTGAAATGTGTAATTGTGTTCCAAGTTTTCCCACTGGTGGGTTTTTTAATTCCTTCTCCTTGATCTTCAGCAGTCCTCAGCAATTCCATCAGAGTAAGGAGATACACAATCAGAAAAGCCTATCTTGCCAGGAATCCAAAAGAGACTGAATTCTTTAACAGCTGGCTTTCGATCTCCTTCATTGTTTTCTGCTGTTCAGTAGTACTTCTTGCAGACCCTGTTAATGACCCTGGAAAAATTGCCAGATTCTTCTGCCCATTTAGGGATGAGGCTTTCCTCCAATGAAATCCTTTTATTAAATCAAGTTTTTATTTGCTACACAAGCTAAAGCAGCCTGAATGTTGTGTTTTGTAACAGTGTATTGTGTACAGTTTGCTCTGAGGAAACTCAACTGTCTCGTAGAGGAAAAGCTCTAATTTCCATGCCTGAAAATTGAATGTATCTTACTACTACCACTAATGTAAACATGCACTTCAAGTGACTACTAAAACTATCATTTGACAGTGTCAAGTGTGTTAGTAGTGGTGTCTTTGCAATAAGGTGCTTAAACCCCTGTGCTCATTCCTTTCTTACAACTGCCGAGTGATGTTGAATCTGATGTGGGTTTTATGACATTAGTTTGGGAACAGTACAGACCTACTGGCCTGATTTTTGTAGGTTAAAAAGTATATACACATTAGTAGGCACTACTATTCTTTTCTATCTCAATGAGGTCAACAGGAACTAGACACAGTGAGGAGAAAAATTTCTATCTGAAACACTCGTTCACCTGGCCTATAGTCTAAACTTGTAGGGGCTTATAATACTGGCTCATATGTCTGTAACAATCACACCTACCATGCCAAAGTCTGGATGAAATCTAGTGAATTTAGTACCTGCTGGGTTTAGGTATTCAGATGATACAATGCTGGGCACACAACATTGTCGTATCAAACTGTATTTGTCTAAATTAGGCTGAAAAGAAGCCTTTGAGTTGCTCCCCAGGCTAACAGGATACTTTCCACAAGTCATCACTATCAGGGATGAACTGACAATGTACTCAGTCCTTTATGCAAAATCCCAAATTGAGTTTGATCATGAAAAATACTAAAATCTTCTTGATCACACTTGACTCAAAGAAGCAGGAAACATCAACTTTTTAAATTCAGTCAGAAAGAAATTTTACCATGTGTCCTCTTGCAGTTGTCTCCTTCCAAGAATAATTCTCTTGCTGGGTTATGGATCTTTCCCAGTAGTGGACTGCTTAGATTGCTGAAAAGTATACTAGTTGGATCACACCTTTGTATTTAATTAATAGCTATTAAATCTATATGTGGCCACTTGTATTTAGCAGACATGACTCCCAGCTGGGCAGAAATATGTGGGTCCTGGGGGTGTGTATACTCACACAGTGAAATCGTGTGAATAGATGTTAACTGTGCCTACACTGTGAAAAGCAAACAGGATAGCAAATGGCTAGCTACAGAAAATTAAAATTATATGATTTCATACTAAATATTAACTAAAATAAATTATGTTTCTACAAAAAGCTCTGGAGGCAATGTGCTCTCTCTAAAGCGATGAGTTAGACAATGAGGTTCACACCAAATCTTTTTTAAAAAACCCTTTTCTCCACCAGAGGTATGTTCAAGGAACCAAAGTATGTAATCTGTTGGCTGTATTTAAGCAGTACAAACACCTAACCCCGAACACTGATAAAAGTTTTCTTACAATGCCTGTTACCATTCTCTTTTTATCTCACTTGGATGATGACTTCATTAAAAAATTATTTCATCCTCATTTTTAAAATCTTTACCTACTACAGAAAGAGGCTGTTTTTGAAATAAATTGAATGTCTTCAGGAGATGGAATTAAAAAGGTTTGAGGGTGGGGAGATACACAGCTGCTGGGTAATTCCCCCTCCGTGCCATCTACAGTTGACATTTATTACAGCCTTCAAGCCACTTGTGCAAAAAATCTGCAGTGGCTCCTCTGTTCCTGTTACTGACTTTCAATCAGTCCTATGTGCTTTTATTCCTGAAGTGAATCAATACAGAGAGTTATTTTCAAAAGGCATAAGACATCTATACCCTATTTACATTTAGAACATTATTTTAGCTTCTTTCCCACAGAGCAAATATCACCAGCAGGAAGACCACATCTTTTCATATCTGTACAGGGAAAAGGACAGTTTGCCACTTTGGGCAAAGATATAAAGATATTATTGGCTTATGTATTTGAAGATTTTTTTTTTAAAATCTGCCTGAAAAAATACAAAAGAAAGAAGATGGGAACCTTACTCTTTGAATTTATGTAGTGTTAATAATTTCAGAACAGACTTCATGATAATCCTTCAGAAGGTTTCAGAAGGAACCCTGAAATATAGTAAAAATTACCTCACTTTTAAAAAATTAACAAAACTCCCTTACTACAAACTCAAATTAGCTCAATATAGAAACAGATCACATAACATGTTGCCTGACATCACGAGTTTTTACCACTTCCAACTATGTGGATGTCTAGAGTTAGGGAATGGTACAAAATGTTTTAATTGAAACATTTGTCCACATATCAGAGATAATTTTGACTGCCCTCTTTTAATGGCTACTTATGTAGTTAGGCACTGTTGCGGTCACCCAGCCGGTGGTGGAGCCACCGGCTGAGTCACCCATGGCGTTCGAGGCTGCGGCTCAACCTGCCTTTTCAGTGGGGATTGCAGATTGGGTAGATGACACCTCTTGGGACAGTGAGCCCTGAGAGGTAGGCAGGTTGAGGCAGTCTCCCGCCCTGGGCTGCTGTCCAGCTAGGTACCGTCCCCTCCCCTTTCTCCTCATAGATGGTTTAGATATTCATATAGTTGGCTTAATATTCATACAAAGCTGGAATATTCTAAAGTTCTGTTCTTCCCATTGACTTATTTAAATATGTCCCTCCTACGTTTGCTGCTTATTGGATACTGTCATCTCCCTTCATGTACCTCATTTGTGCTGTCCCTTGTTCCTCCCCTTCCCCCCCCCCCCCCCCCTTAAAACCTGGTGCAACGGTTATTTCGGGGCTCGTTTTGTGGTTCCCGTCCTTGCTGCGAGTTCCCCTGCCCCCTCCAGGGCATGGAATAAACTCTTGGATTTACACCATGGGCGAGTCCTCCTTGATCCTTTTGCTGCCTCTGCATCGCGTTCTCATCATCAGCTGCTGCTAGCCCCAGCCTGGGCTTTGGAAATTTCAACCAGCCTCGGAGCTGTCGCGCGAAGGCTAAAGGTATTGCCTTGCCACTGCACACGCGCTTGTGCCACGCGATTTCCGTTTCCCGGGCACACGAGGACACTGTCGGCCATTGACCAGCCGGGCGGTCAAGCGGCCTGCGACAAGGCACTATCAGCATGGACATGTATCTAGAGTGGATTTTGACATGGATAATAATCAGAGCATCACTTACAAATATGGTTTTACTGCATTGCTGAGAACCTGACCCCACATAAAAACACCTGCAAGCAAAGTTTGCTGATTTTCATTCAGAATTCAATCTGTATGGACTATTTAATCAGAGAAGCACAGAATATTCTGAGTTGGAAGGGACGCACAAAAATCAGCAAGTCCAGTTCTTCAGTGAATGGTGCTTGCAGGGATCAAAACTGCCACCTTGGCATTATTATCACCATTCTCTAACTAACTGAGCTAATCTCACTTTAGACATAACTCACATAGTAATGTATAGCATGTAAATATCTGACAAAGCATAGATTTAAAAATCTTCAGATTATTTTACTTTTATTATAAAACTGGATGATTTTCTAATTTCTCACCACAGCATTTACTCTAGTTACCACACTTTCAGTGGTGAAAATGAAAAATTGAATTGGTACAGAATATTCTCTTTCTGAGTAGAGCTCTTAATGTGCTCTCTCAATCAGGAGTTGGACTTCGATGATCCTCGCAGGTCCCTTCCAACTCAGGAAATTCTATGAAATAACATTGACTTGGATTACTAAAGACTGAAGAAGAATTAAGGTAAAGAAATAGAATGCTAGAATTCAGGACTTTATATTAACACATAAAGTTCACTTGAAAGTTCCATTACACACAGTTGAGTAATTGTTTTAAATGAGATGTTTTGAATTGAGGATCGAAACTACAACGGTTTTTTGTAGCCACCATCATTTGAGTTTTCAGATTGCTACAAATGTATCCCAGAACACTTTCTTTTAGGAAAAGCAGTAAATATATCTATGATGCTGGAGTATGACAGCAGAGGTACAGCAGTCCTGTGCAAAAGTCACAAAAGCATGGGAATTAAGAAGTTTTGGTCTAAGAGAGATCCCTCAGATCCATCTGGCAGCTGACAAACACAGGAAGTGACGATGTTCTGGGAAATGCTGGGAAATGCTCTTCAGTGTGAGCAAGGTACATGTTTATTTCTTGTAGGTCTGTTAAAGAAAGAAAAGTGCTGCAAGATTTAAGACCAACAGAACTGGGTTCCAGAGAAATCAGTATATGATTTGAACTGTCCAACTGGCAACTTCACATTATACTGTTGTTTAATTCTTTGCTAGTTTTTAATGAAGTAGTTCTTCTAGATATAACTAACTGCTGACATTATAATGTCAGAGATTTCCTGTGTTGAGTTTAAATTCTGCAATACAACTTCAAGACAGAAAATAAGCTAAAGGGTGGTGAAACTCTATGCATATTCTGGCTGTGGCACTCAGAAGTATTTAATACTTTGGTTGTAGATGTAACAATAGGAAGATCTTCTACAAAGGGATATTCACTAACTCTTGTTTATGCTTCCTTACATTGCAAGGGCAACTGACTATCTCAATTATATAATAAAAGTGTTAAGAAACTAAGGGAATAGCTTCATTGTTACTAGATTAAGATTACAACACACATCACAGCTCTGATTAGCTGCAAGGTAATGTTTTCAGCATTTATTTTATTTATGTATAATGCAAACAAAGCCTTGAGAAATGTTAAAAATTAAATCTCCTGTTAAAATTGTTGTAGTCTGCTGGCTTTTCAGAATCATAAGGCTCACAATGGCAAATTAACCCTCTGAATTGCTTCATTCTGAGAGTATAATTAATTTCCTTTCATGTGTGGAATGTACAACTTGCTAGAGCTTGTAGTGAATATATATTTTTTAATTGGTTTAGTGTTGCCAAAACCTCAGAAAATATACAGCAGCCTGAAGAGTCATGCAAAAGAAATCTTCCTGCTCCATTTGCTTTATCAGACATATATCAATTATTTACCAGGAAGAAGGTGCAATATTATTTAGGGTCGTTGAATCTGTGGAAAATAGCATCTGACATTTCTAGAACAGAGTGATATTGCAAGAGCTTCCTGGTATTCATTTATCAAAGATGAGTCACTAAGTAACTTCCAAGTTAGCACAAAGAAGGCCAGTTTGGACAAAGGCATTTCCCTTGCCCAGAGAAAATGTTCCCTGAGACATGAATACTTGGGTAACACTCAGAAATTCATAAGAACTATACAATTAGTTCTAAAAATAAAAGAATACCATTGTTATAGTTCTGTCTGCATGGCATTTTCTGGTGTCTGAATGACAAGACTTTTGCCTCCAAAATTTTAGGTTGAGTCAGCTGGAGGCCAAAATGACTTCTACTAGTCTGAAGTGGAATAGTCAACCTCTCTCACATCAATGTGCATTTTTTATTTCATAGGGCAAATGCTTGATCTCAGTCCCCTGTGCTCTGAGAAAATTCTCTTTCACTTGGATGCACAAAATGCAAGGCAGGTCCAAACTTGGTTCAGTGGGCTCAGCTGAACAAAAGTTATGAAAGTGAGTCAAAACCTCTCAGATATCAGCTTGGCAAGACTAAATGCACACTCCCCTTCCCACACTCTGCACCCACGAAGCAGAGTGTAGGCTAGCAGGTATAGGCTGTAAAAGTTAAATGGGCCCATCTTAGCCTCACCTAGCCTGAGGGACGCAGAAACTGCCTGCAATGAAAATGGTGGAGGTTTTTTCGAATTCAGCACCTGCAGAATCTGTACATACATTTTTATATACTTGCAGTTACAGTCAGTGTTTAATAATAAGCAGAAAAAAAATTTTAGCCTGTGAAACACATGATTAATAGTTTTTTGTCTGAGAATCCACATAGGCACAGAGTAACGGCCAGAAACCAGAACCTGTGCCAGGTTTCCAGCACCTGCAGCGACTTTGAGAAGCAGCAGAATAACACGGTCCAGCTATGATGCTCCTTTGTGACTGAATTAGCCTCTAACAGCACTAAAACTAAGTATCCACGGGGACTGAGTTCGCTGCTACAGGACTGAAGATGAAGGCTAAAGTAAAGTTTTAATGCAACTCATCTTAAACAAGTTAAGTGGAGCCCTAATTCTATTTGCTCAGGTGAGCCTACCTGCCTTAGGAGCACTGCTGAGCCCTACAGCTATGTTGTTAACTTACATGGGTAAAGGAATGGGGGTGTGGGAGGATTCCTGCAATTTGGTGCAGAGAAGTAAAGGTCCATTAAGTTCCATTAACCAGCTCCCTCTTCAGCTGATATAGTGTGCCAAAGCATCAACTGATACAGAAGTAACAATGGGCCTCACGTGCTGGTCATTATGCTGAAGTCTATCAAATGGATGAGGTTTAAATGTGAGGGATATCTTGCCATGTTAGGCTCCATCTGGTCTAGAAGAAATTCTAACCACTTGCCTTGAAGAATTTAATAAAATGGCACAGGACTAACTTCTGTTGACATTAAAGCTGACCCAAGCAGATGTTGTAAAGCTATGCAAAAGCTGTGCAGCTCTAGCTGACAGTCTTGGGACACTATTTGCACAAAACACAAAACAGTAAGGACTGGCTGCCCAGAATGAGAACTATGTTGCCTTATGTTATGAATAACTGAAGGCTATGTATTTAGAGGTGCTGAAACTTTCGTTCAACTGCTGATGCAGCAGAGAGTGTGTATTAAAATGATGAAATTAATATCTGGTCATATTACATACAACCATGATTATATGTTATTTTTTTGATGAGTAGGTATTTTGTATGCAAAAGTATTTTGTTGCCAGGGCAGATGAAGCATGCTGCTACTTTTAAGCCCTTTTTAGAAGTCAAGGTGTATTAGAAGTATTAACATTATTGCTGTGGCATGTGTTTATACAACTGAGGCCTGCAGAGTAATTTTGGGGAATTGCCACAATAGTCTTCCAGTATTTTTCCTGTTTGAAGCCTGATCACTAAGAGAGTGATTTTTTTTTCACCTGTCATTCTAGACCCAGAAATAACTGGTGACTGAGGCAGTATGGACTATCCTTATAACAACAGTCCCATGTACACATATTGTTCCTTAATACACAAAATTATATTTTCTACAACTATTATTGCTCAGTGAAACAGTATAAATGAATGAGCTGATCTCAACCATTAGAATTTGAAATTTCAAGTTATTTAAGAAGGCCATGGGAATTGTGGAGCTTTTTCAAGTGTGTATATGTATAAGCACACAGTCTCAGTAAAATTTGTTTTACTATAGTGTGTTGTGTAAAGAAACAAAAGAGGGGAATAAACATAATAAACATAATAAACAAAATAAACATACTGTCTTCCCCCAACCAAGCAGTAAAAAAATCGCCTTCCTGTTGTAGTAGAACAGCTGGCTACCAGCTAAGCTCCAGCTGTGAGTGGAATAGCTCTGTTGTGCCGCATTAGGAAGCAATATGCTGAAATAGGAAATATGAGGTTTGCACAGAAGGTTGCCTCCAGAAAGCAGGGACAGCATGGTTACTGCCTAAGGGAAGGCAAGTCAGGAGCCAAGAGGAACCTCAAGGCCTGTAGAGCACAGGGCTCACCTGCTTAGGCTTGTCCCAGCATGGAAAGCAGGACAGACCTGGACACAACAGCCAGATTGAACCACAAGCCTAGACTGTAAGAAAATACAGCAGTGATGAAGCCAATGTGAGGCCAGCCTGGAAAGCAAACCACAGCTCAGGTCTGTCCCTGGCATCCCAGGCAGGCCTGAAGGGCCACGCTGAAGTCCAGACCAGGATCAAGGTGCTCCATGGCCAGGGAGGGACTATAGCTGAGCCAGACACATCAGTCCTCTGATACAGCTCAGACAAGAAGTGGAGGTTTCCTGGCAGAGGTGCTGGAGTTTGTTACTGGGGCATGGTGGGACAGGGGAGTGGCAGTGCCCTGAGGGCAACCCCTGCCCATCCAGTCTTTGCCAGTCCCCCCTCCAGCTCCATCTAGGGCCAGGAGCCTGATCCAATTTTCTTCTGAATGTTGGCTGTAAGGGTAAACAACGGCGGAAATAGAGAAACGAACAAATGTCACTGTAATTTTAATTTCCTCTTACCTGCTAGGTTTGCAGGTGTTGTTTTTTTTTAAATATCAGATCATACACTGCACAACTTGTTACCTAGTCCATGTCATTTTCAAAGGAGAAGACTTCAGCTGCACCAAGCTGGAGATCCTTGCCTGTGGTTACACTTGTAACATTTTACTGCTATACAAGTCTGGAGGTGAGATTGAGAGACTGCAAAAGGGAGCATACTTGTATGAATGTCCTGATGAAGAGGATGCCAAACTAAGAGTCTCCCACTGCACCACTGCCTTCTCCTAGCAGTGTGTTTTCTATTGATTCTTTCACTCAAAGTGCATGACTCCTTTATGACCTCTTGTGTAGCTATGCTTTTGGGATTGGGTGACAAGCTTCCCACATAGCCCAAAGATTGGTTCGCCTTGTCAAAAACCACGGGGAGGTTTTAAGTGTCTAAAGCTGGGGTTTGTTTGAACAAAAGCTAAGATAAAATTGAAAATGCAGAAACTGCATTTCTGCAGGGCAAGACAATAAAATAAAAAGGAGTTTTATATAAGCTGCTTTCAGTGTATCGTTTCTCTCAGACGTGCTATGTCTGGCAATTTTTAAGAGAAAGAATAAATGCAACTCAGATCTTCAGAAAAAATTTCTTCTCCATAACCTCTAAGGTATAACTTGGTATTTCCTGCCTGCTCAGAAGCTGCTTGGTCTCCGCTTATGCTGCAAGTGCCTGATCTTGGCACTTTCGTCAAAAGTTGGGTTTTGAGCCCCATTCTTCACTCACAAAGAGTCCTTAAGCTTTGTATGATATATTAAACTTGGAGCTACAATCTCCCATATTCCTTTTGTCTCAAGACACAGAGGACTGCACAAAGCAGTTAATAAACTCCTCACTGCCTGGACACCCTTTTTTGATAAGGCATAATTACCTTTTTTTTTTTTTTTTAAGTGATGAATAAGGAAAACCTCTCTCTTTTGAAACTGAAGCTTAAATTATTCTGGGCAGAAGAAAAGGAAAAATCTGATAAGTCTGTCGGGAGGTAACCTGTCCAGATTTTGTCTGAAGAGGAGTATACACTATTTTAGTTTTTAAGTAAGTTTTAAACCATCACCAGAAAATGTGTTTGTTCGGTTTTGTTAGCCAGACAGACTAAATAAAAGCGACATTTGTCTGTAACGAATAGACGATGCATTTCAGTGTTTATAGTAGGAAAGAGAAATTCTTCATTTAGAGTTGGTTTTCTTTGTTGCCCTGGATTTTGTAACTAATTTAGGATAAACCCTTCTCCTTATTTTTTTTGTTTAATTCATTGCTTATATCATAACTAGCTAGTTGACTGATACATACACAAATGCTTAGATGCAAAGGTATGATGACATTCTGCATTATCCCTGTTAAATATGGACTAGAACAGAAACAAGGCCCTTACCACTGTTGCCTGTTACTTATGTAGCCTCTAGTCTCCATGCATAGTCTCCAGCAACAGACAGAGATTGACCCATACATACTAGAGTTATTTCGTTTATGGTGAGTGTGACATTTATTCATAGTCATGTTTTAGAACAAAATCCAACTTTGCGCGCAGTTTTGACATAGAAGCCCAGCAACAATTGTGGGTTGAAATTTTAAATATCCTTAGTGTATTCTTCATTGACAATTGCTTTGGTTGTTGTTATGAAAACTCAGGAGTTATGAAAACTCCTACTTATTTCTACCTGCTCTGAAGTGGTGTATTTTTCATGTCTGTCCCTGTACACTCTCCACCCCCACAAGGACGAAGCACATCTTTCAGTCTATTAAAGGTGTCATGCAGAACAAAAGAAAGAAATAGAAAGAAAAGAGGGATCTTTGATGCCTTTGATGTAAATAATGTTGCCTTTGACATCAATTTTGTGAGTCATTGTTTCAGGCAATATCCCAGCTCATCTTTCATAAGTAAATCCTCTTCTACTGTTATTAACAATGGTTTCCTTTCTTACTGCAAAGCATTTTGGCACAAAGTAGTTCTGAATTACAACAGCAAAACGTTAACAAAAGAATTATAGCTTGATATTGTTTTTCTCTACCCAACCACACATACTGGATGCCTGGTGAGTATATGAATTAATGCTCCCTGCAATATTGTTTTTGTGCTCCTTTGTTTCAAAAGCTACAATGCTGAGCCATTAACACTCTGGGAAATGCTATTGGCTTTGTTTTCTGCCATTTAATTTCCTGTAGTTGAGACTATCAGAAGATCTTGCAAGCAGAATGGTGTCCTGTAAACCATAAATTGGGAGCAGATACACTGAGATCTCATGATGTATTCTTTTTTTCCTCCCAAATCCATCATGTGTTTTGTATTGAAATGTTGATATCAGTTTTATTAGATGGAATTAGAGGAAAACAAGTTTTTGGAATACAGTGGTACAGTCTGCAGTAGCCAAATACAAATCTACTAGCCTTTTAAGAAGGTGATTCAGTAGTTGTATTGCATTTATGTTGTCATTTTAATGAACTTCTGAAATGTCCTAAAAGCCAAAAATATGGAAAATTTAAGTGCTTTTTTATTATTTGTATATATTTACAACTTCTCTTCTGTACTCTTCTTTGAATCAAGCACTGCTGTTAAGACACCTCCAGAAAATGTCCTGCATGCATGACTGCATTCTGTCTCTGGGTGACACAGCCAACAGCAATGTGAAAGTAAGCTGTCAGTGTCACATAACAGATAGCTGTTGTTTGAAAAGTCTGTATAGTCTGACCAAACTTCAAGTTTGATAAAAAAACCATAAAGATTGGCCATTCTTTCACCTTACTTCAAATTTATTTATGTTTCTTTGTGTAGTAGTCACTGTGGAAGAATACTCTAGTTCAAATTAAGTATGTTCTAAAAGAACCCTAAATTTCAATAACATTTCAGATTTATTACAATATACCCAGTGGATTTTGAATTAAAAGCTGGTCTTAATTTGACTGTAATAACCTTTGTCCAAAAGTGCTTATTTTTTTTTTTGTAACAAAAAGTGTGGAAAACACATTTTTGAAGCATGAATGCTCAAAGCTGGAAGCAAATTTTTAATTACATGCACACTATAAAAGTTTACAAGTAGGGCTCTGGTGGCTAGTTTTGCAAATCACCTTCCTCTTAAATTGGTCGTAATCTTGAAACTTGCAGCTCAATCTAAAACTGTAAGGTGAAAGTCAGATGTATACTTTGATCTCTATTGGACTAGTTAATATGCGAGTCAGATGATAGTTTTATTACTCCCATATGAATAAGCTGTGTGACGGAGTAATGCACCATGAATTTCAAGCCGTGGATTACAAATGTATTTGAATAATTTGCAAATGATTGTGTGCTAGTCAATTTAATTTCTAATTTTTTGGAAAAGTTGATATTACTGTATTATATCTTTTAGAGCCACCCATAAATGAAGGATAAGCTAAGACTTAAGAATGTAGTATCAGAAAAGATACCGTGCTGTAGTGTTGGGACTCAACTTTTGTCCACCTGATGAGTTTGTCTTACTAACTTTGGAAGTCATGGATAATAGCAAGCAGAGAGGTTGTTCTAAGAAAATACTTTTATAAGGTTAGTCGTCTGACTTATTATAGAAAATTTATCAAATGAGAGTGTGACAGCAAGTCACAGAGCTGAGCTGGCATTCAACCCACAGGAGAGACAAGTTTGGATATGTAACATTTTAATTTGAGACATTATTTTTGTCTACTTCCTCTCATCAGGATTTCAGAATCAAAACAGTAGGAAAGCTTTTGAGGGTCTGGAAGTAGCAATGCACAATGCATGCGGACACCTGACGTGTTAAAGTCTGGCATTTGTAACTCATCGGGAAAGGATGGAGAACTTGTGTAGCCCCATCCTTAAGTTTATTTTATATAATAAAATAGGAAAATATGCATATTTCTTCAAACAAAAGTTTCCCTTCCTTTGCTCTTTGCAGTTTGGTATTTGGAAGGCATGGGATGTAGCATTCTCCAAGTATCCCTGTGTTGCTACCTCCTGGCTTGCTGCTATTCTGCAAACATGCTGCCTCTGTGCTGGCCCTCACCCAAGTCCTGGCTCTGCTACCATGACTTTGTGTTGCCTGTGACTGAAAGAAAGATGTAGCACAGGTAAAGCAGGTAGAAAAGGACAGCTAAATTGGTTTAAGAGCTTGGAAGAGCTATGCTGTAAGGAAACGAGTGCTTAGTTTAGAGTGGAGAGTCCTAAGGAGAGGCCATGTGGCTAAAGCCCAAAACACACACGGGCAGTGATGAATGTGGCACTGCTGTTGATCAATTCCCACAGTACTACAGCCAGGGACCACTTGACGAAACTAGAAGAGCAGGTCAGGATGAATAAGAGA
The DNA here is from genome assembly GCA_013397795.1 of Orthonyx spaldingii. NCBI lineage: Eukaryota > Metazoa > Chordata > Aves > Passeriformes > Orthonychidae > Orthonyx > Orthonyx spaldingii. The sequence goes on along the minus strand of VZTJ01006819.1, from coordinate 1,388,724 downwards.
AACTATTGTCCCTATGTAGCAGTGGGTTTCATGAATGTCACGTGACAGGAAATTCAGGAGGCAGGTTGTATGGGCAGGTTGCAGAAAAAAACCCAGGATAGATAATCACACGCAGTAGGTTCCTAAATGGATAGAAGTGAGCAGGGAGGATGCCCCTTAACAAACCTCACTTGAAAACCAAACCCACATCGTGGTTATTATGAAAGTGTGGAGGAGGCAGAAAACAGAGAGTGTGCAGGCTTGTGTGCTTTTAGAATACAGCATCTGCTCTGGCCATTACTTGAGAGCAAGTACAGGGAAGGATGGACTATGGGACTGACAATTTTTACTTTTTGTCCAAATCATTCTTTTTAATACACACAAGGGACTGATCAGTGTAAGATGAATGTTGGCTTAACTTTCTTAAAAAAGGTTAAATTGTCTGGAAATTACTTCCTGATTGAAATATTTCACAGTAGAGCCATAGAGAGAAAGTGCTCTTTTGTGTCTCTGAATCTGTTCAGAACCTTTTGATTTTTTTGCTTTAATTTTGTCTTTAGTTGTCTCTTCTGGGGTACATATCTCATATTACGTTTCTGTACTTTCCCCAGCATCTGGAGTCATCCAAATAACTCATATAATTTAAACACTGGCACATCTGAATCATCATTTTCTGTACTAGTTGGGACTTACTCTTCTGAAAGTAAAATTATGGGTTTGACAGATATGTCAAAGAAGGAAAGGCTAGGTATTCTTTCTACTGTGGATTCAAGTAGAGCAATTTCTACACACATACATTTTGTTAGATGGCCATAGTTGTCACATGGCCGCTCAAAAATGATGCCTTCTCTTGCATCTTGTGTCTAATTTCAGATATCTCAAGAATATTTCTGTGCACAGAATATTAGAAAGTGATTAACAGCTCAATGTGCTTTCATCACAAGGCTATTATTTTGAATGCTTTACTTGCACAAAGCACAGGCAGCTGTGTGCTATTCTTCTGTGAAGCAGCAGTGCGGTGTCTGGTCATTATACCATCCTAATGTGTTAAATTATATCAATATCATAAAGCAATAGCAATTAAAAAAAAATTTAAACTGCTCAATTAAAAAAAATAAAACCCTTGACAACTTCCCAAACCTCTCAAAGGAATCAACAGATGTTGAACTGAAACCGTGAGCCTTTTATAATTCAGTCAAACATTCATTTCCCAAATCCTATTAAAATTTTAGCTTTTTGATCAAGGGAAGGAGAGGGAAGGGAAGTAGTCCTCTTCCTATTCTAGATCTTTTCTTTTTCTTCCTAAACGTTTCTAAGGCTACAGTTCTAGGAAGTTGTAGTGCAAAAGGGTCTGGAGTGACCATGGATCTACATGGGCAGTAATGCCTTCCCTGTTTTGTAAGTTCATCCACACTGTCGAAATTAGGAAAAGGAAATTAATTCCACTTTGACATGCATCAACTGGCTAACCCAGGAGGGAAATTCAAGTTTGAATGGGAAAGGATGGCCTGCAAGTCAAGTCTCAAACTGTTTTTTGTATGCCCAGCAGTTCTGATCCTATAGTCATGCCCTCTCTGCCAAGCCTCTGACCTTTTATTCTCAGCTTCTGTGCTATCCAGCCTGGAGTTCTTCTCCAAGTGGTCTTATCCTCTTGAAAAGTAAGCTGATGAGATAACATGACTGGAGTGTCTCAATATGCTCAGATATTACTTGAAACTTGCACTTTTTTGAGACAACTGCACAAGATGTGTACTTCCATGATGGAAATTTACTGCATTTTCCTTTCCAACATGGAACAGGAAGGCAAGGAAGGCTACAGGAAAGTCTCATGCTTGTACGTGTGAAGGTGTTGTAATTTATAGACACATTAATACTTTAGCTTTGAACGATGAACACTGCTGTGTTGTTTGGTTGCAAATCACAATGAAACGAATGTTCCAAGTACATGGCTGGTTGAAGCTATCGCACCGACATGAGTGAAAACTCAGCTTCTGTCACAAGGAACTCTCTGAAAAGTTAGATACAATTAGTATGACTGGGGATATCTCAATCTTGTTTTTAGTTCAGCTAGAAACCAGTTATTCATTTTTACTGTGACCAGACAAGAAAACCAACCTGCCAGGTAAACAACGGCTTGGCACAACAGTCAACTACTGTCAATTTATCAAGCAATAAAGGAAAAAAAAAACCCAAACAGTAGTACAAGTAAAGGTGTGTGTGTGAAAGACTATTCATGTTACTCTTCATAATGCTGATAAGTAAAAGGTGATTTTTTAACTATATTTTTTCCTAATGAGTGAGGTTTATTCCTTTAAAACTTTTGAATGCTCTTTTTTGATTACATTGCTAAATTTAAGATCTAAAATTTATAGACACCTATGTCAGATGCAAAATATTTTACTATTCGTGCAATACAAACAGAGGGAAATTGTTGTTTTGAAGAAATTTACAGTTAGGCTTTTTCATACTAAAGTTTTTTAAAAAAAGTTGGCAATTCAAAACAGGTACTAGAAATGACAGCATGTAATAATTAGCAATATTGTTATTAGGCAAGGCAACTGAATTGTACCATTTCAGTATCCAGCAGCTTTGCTATTTCAGTCAGATTCAGGGAAATTGGAGTGAAAGAAAAGCAGTAACTAACTGGTCCCTGAAGTATTGAAGAGCTGTAGTGTAAAGCAAGTAGAAAAGATTCTGGTAACTTCTCTACAAGTGAGTCAGCTCTTCAGGGTACTGTATGAGAAACCTCGCAAGAGAAAAAAGATGGGTTTGCATCCACAGGATTAGTGAATACTGACATAGAAATGAAAAATATGTGCTGGATCATTTATTTTAAAATAATTCTACAGATCTTCTATAATAAGGAATAAAATTGTACCGTGAATCAGGAATAATTATGAAACGCCATGTTTTCATTGTTAAGTATTGATTAATGTGAAAAGATCAAGGAGAAAATGATTTGTGAAAATTAGTTTCCTGAATCAAAGTTTTCTATGAAATGATTGCACTTTTTAAAATGACTTTAAAGAACCACTTGGAACATCATTAACATGCAATAATTTTTCCCTGCTTGTCCTATTTTGAAACAGGTTTATTGAAGATAGTAAAGCAAATAAGATTATATTGAGAAACCAGAAGCTAAATCTGACCTAGACCACTTGCAGACTTCGAGGTGACAACAGTGCATCGTCTTTTCTGTGATGTAGTATCAGTTCACATTGAGTTGCCTGATAAAAGTCAGTACTTCTATTCCTTCACTCACTAATGTGGTTTCTAATGGAGTCCTTCAGAAAGGATCAACAACAGTGACATTGTTTCAGTACTTGTTTAAAGGAATTGACTTAGCTGTAATCAAATGCAGGCTGCACACTGCTGACAGAAAAATTTGTTTATTTTCCAGCATTTTATGTAGGCAGTGTACATGGTTTTAATTGCTGTAAGAATATTAGAACTCTGTTTTATGGCTGCTTGGAATGTTGAATTCCCCCTGCATACATATTATGACAATTATTTACAAGTAGCCTTTAGTACCAACATTTAGCTATATTCCTCTTGTAATTATAATATGTTTGCAGGCTTCAGCTTTCTGGATTGATGCACTCTACCATAGCACTCTTTCAGAGTAGCTCTTTTCTCTTAGTGTGCTTTAAATACTAAGATCTTATATTAGCTGAGGATTATCCCTTTAGAGAATCTTCCAAGAAGGAGATTTTTGCTATTGGAAAGAATTACTGTTCCATAGGAGGAGCAAGGTGTTGGCTTCCTCCCCAATCCCCTTGAGGATCTGTTTGGATTATCTTTTTAAGTGTCAAAACTGACCCAGTAGCCTAGAAAGACACTTCCTCCTTTTGGAAGCTTTTGCAATCAGTACCTTACATAGGCAAGGGAACTTTGGGGGCTAAACTGACTGCTTGGGATCGTCATAATCTTTTTTTTTTTGTTAGCAAATATTTCCAAAAATAGACATTTTGGGATCTCCTCAACAACAAAAACTCGTTTCTTGCCTTATAGCAGAGTGAAATATATTCCTTGAAATCAAAGTAGCATAGTGTGTGTAGTGTTCTATAAGTATCAAGTGAACACACTGAATGAAGTATCTCCATCACAGAGAGTAAATAAGATGCAAGAGCACAAAAATCTAATCCCACACTGGGCAGAACACTTGTAAGATGTAGTGCCTTACCAAAATATTTGCAGTCACTCTCCCTTTGTTGCTGCTGTTTGGGAAGGAACCCTAAGATTTCCTCACAACACTTTGTTGGCTTGATTTGTAAGTATTTTTCAACATACCTGCCTACTACATGAGTTTGATTCATTAAGGAGTACTGCCTTTCATGGGGTTATTTTGGTTTGTGGCTTCATTATCTTGTGGACCATATGGTTCTGGCAGAAAAACTATTCTTTTGCAGTCATCTTGTCAGTTTGGTATGCCTTCCAAGCTAATGAGGAATACTTTGGAAATCACATGGACATCAGTATCTTTGTCCACATCTATAGATGTGATGGCTTTTACCTCCCTGTGAGCAATTTAATATTCTAACTGTTCTCATAGGGCAAAATTCTCTAGCAGGATTCTGGTTTTGTGCTTAAAAGACCTCTCTTGGGTGGTGATGTGCTTCTGTCTGAATTCTCCTTGAAGATGATGATTCTTACCTGGAGCAAGTGAAATAAAGTTTAATAGAAATCATCACCTGCAAACAGATTGCTAATATGTCTTTCTGTGAGTTTGCAGAGAATTTTCTCTGGTATTTGGGAAGGACAAGTTACATTTTAATCCATTTACCTGCATCCTGAAAACCTCTGCATACTTGCAGAGGGGCTGTCATACCTGGTGTCTCCTGGTAATTCACATCTATTCATAAATGTGATTAAGAAATCCTGGCTTTGCCCAGAAAACATGGAGAGAAATCCACAGAGGAGTTTCTTCTAAAACAGAAAAGTTTTTTTCTGATTAAACCCAACTACAAAGGCTTGTATCAGCCTCTAATACACACAGTTTGATGGGACTGGCACATGGAGTATGATGACAGTGCCTGATTTAACAGTGCTCACGAGATAACTACCAGTAATTTATTTATCCTGTCAGGATTATGAATGTCAGTAATGTAATTTAGAAAGCTAGTCTCAGTAGTGCACAAAGAGAACAACCATCAAGACCTAAAACTTTCTTGAAGTGGTCTGGAAACACAAGTGGTACTTTCAAATCATATTCAGACCACATTTTGAGCTGCTACAGCTGTCAGGCTGCCTGTTCTTATGTGTCATACTACATTGGTACCAAACTTAGGACAGAGTCTGAAGCATGCAATCTAGCATGACACAAGACGGCATCAGGATGAGCATGTATTTTCTTTCATGGAACTATTGATTTATTCTTTCCTACTAGTAACAAACCCATTGTACACAATTAAAAGTGCTGTATGATGCTCAGACCTTCAGCTGTGTGGGATGGGGAATGTTCCTTCCTCTTCTGGTAGTGATCAGAGGAGAATGAGTATGAAATGGATGGAGAATTTTAGAAAATTATAAGTGCTGGGTCATATAAATTATAACAGGAGACTCAAAATGACTGGTTTTCCTGACAGAAAAAGTGAGGAGGCTGAAAAGAGCTGCTGGTCCTAACAGTCCCAAAGAAACAGGAATCAGGCTGTAGATATCCTCATCGTCAGGGTTGTTGCTGAGCCTTAGTATTGTGAAATGCATAAAGGTGCCTGTGAGCAGAGTGGCGAGCTCTGCCCAGCAGGGCCATAAAATCAGCAAAGAAAACTGAAGCGTGTCATCATGCAGTGCCCTCTGAGGCAAAGCTAAGAAAAGGTGACACGTGCAGGATTTATTTGCTTCTCCTTGGGATATGTGAGTGTCTGTTTTAAGGATGTGCCAGCACAAAGCATTCAGAAAGGAAGTAGACTTCTGGGAAGCTCTTAAAAAACTCCTCTCTGCTGTCCAGTGTGCAGCTCCATTATCCAGGCAAATAAAAGTCTGACTGGCAGCTGATGGCAAAGATGACCAACCACTGACACAGTTTGAGTACTGGCATATGGATAGCCTTTCAGTATTTGTCCTTTGGACTTTCAGTACCCAGGAAAGTGAGGTAGGAATGAGCTGGATAGCACTAAAAAAGTTTCATGCAGATAAGTGGGATACCTGCCAGATGCATCCTGGAGAGGTCATTTAGTGGCCATGAGTAGACAGAAAAGCTCTGTTGCCTGAAGAAACTCAGTGGATATGGAAAAGTTCGGAAGTCTCCGTTTACTTCTCTGAGTGGCTTTTTTGTCTCTGCACCTTAGAATGCAGTGCTGTTCTGCAGGTTAGATAATCATGACTAGTGAAAGACTACATCCACTTCTTTCTTCTCTGAGCAAATAAATGTATCAAAGTTGAGCATTGTGTGCATAACATATGGTTCTTTTTTATTCATTTTCTCCAGCGAAAAGAGAGGAAATAAAAGCTTTTAGGTTCTTTAGTACCGTGGAGTTGTATAACAGCATAATCTGTTCCCATCTTTGTCAGGATCATTTTATTTGCCATTCAGGGCACGAATTTTTTCATCAAGTATATTGGCATATTGATCAATGTCTGAATTCAATGGGCCCACTTTTAACTATTCAGTAAATAAAGTCAGAGGATGGCTCAGCAAAACAGAGATTCTTACTGAAAACTGTATGGATTTTTTGTTTGAATTTTTAAAATTTTAAAGTTTTAAAATTTCTTTTTAGTTCTTTTTTCCATTCTTCTGCAATCTGTATTACTCAACTCCGAACTTATGAGATACCTGGCTACTCTGATACAACTGTAGAAAAGCACTGTTTCTTTACAAAACAATAGTGTTTTACGAATCACAAGTACATATTGGTCAATACAAAAAAGTAAAAATATCACCCAAGTGTAATCCTAACCAACAAGATATTTTAAAATCCATGCTACCTCAGAAAAATCTTCTCTAAGCCGGTAGCTAGAGGTACATAGTGGGTTATTTTTCTGGTTTAGGTATACATGCACATTTGCTCTTCATATAGAATACTGAAAAGTAGCCAAACCTCTTTGTGACAGTCTGTAATTTTGTTGACTTTATGATATTAATAATTTCTTGGAAATGATTCTCTCATCTTGTATTTCATGTGTCTTCTTTTCAAATGCTAGCTGTAATTTATGGTAAATTAAGACAGTTTCACTGCCCTGCTGTGGCATTTATCCATTCCATTCTTGTGATCACAGTGTGATTCAGGAGCTTACTGAAAGTTTTTAGTCTGAAAAGGTGTCCTGGAATAACACACAAACCTGCTGGCATAACAAGAGTCTATTCAAACTCTGTTCTAATCTCTAGCTATCTAAAAAGTGCCAAACAGAAGTTTTCAACAGAAGTTTCTAAAAGAAGTTTATAATCCCAAACTGTGTTTTGTACTTAAGTAATTTATTTTTCTGGTTAAATTATTCAAATCAGAGTCGATGGCTTTCACCATTAGAAGAAAAAAAATCCCCACAACAATGAAATATCAGGTGCACAGCAAATGAGATTAGTTTATCAGCCAACACTGTGTTAGTCCTGTGCTAATGTAGATCACATGTGTCTCCCAGGTACTGCTTCAAAGAGCTATCATATCTGGGAGCAAAAGTAATCGTTACAACACAATACAAGGCTCTGCTCAAAAACCAAATGACTTGGCTCATGGGGACCTGTACTGAAAAAGCTTTACTTCCCTTCCATTCATTTATCAATGAGATATGGTTCACCATAATGTTCAAATTCTTTTTGGGGAGAATGATAATAAAGTTGTGTTATTACCAATATAAATGCTAAATTTGCCTTTTCAATTACAGGCTCTTTCTTTTCAGGTGGGAGCAATAGAGAGAAAATGATGATCAATGGGCTCACAACAATGCTACGCAGAAAATATTCAGTCAAAACCCAAGAGGTGTATGCTTTAAAATGGTTCTGAGGAGCAAGTCAATTACAAAAAAAATTGGATATCTAGCTTCACCCTGTGTACAATTTCCTAATGTATTTGAGTCAATTAGAAGCCCAGGTCCTTTTCCCAAATGTGGTAAGACATTTAAGAGTTTAAACCTCTTTAAAACTCAATGACACCTTTTAGCAGTACTATTTCTAGAAATGAAAGGGGATTTTGTTTTTTTTCAGAAACTTTAAGTGGACTTTTGTGTTCATTTTGATTGTCATCCTGTTAATATAATAATTTCACCTCAATCATGATAGAATGTATTTCCCACCTGATGTGGATAATCCACAGGTTGGAAGAATACTGAATACTCCTGCTGAGACTTTGTCTGATGAAATGATGTAAAAGTAATAATATGAGAGAACTCTAGTACCTTATCACTGGACAAATGCTGAAGTAACTGTTATGTTTCCTGTAGTCTGATATAGTCTGGAATTTTATCCATTGCATGAACTAGGGAAAGAATTTCTATCCCTTGGCTGCATATTTGGATTGAAGTCATACATTAGAGGTTGGAAAGTTATTGGCCCATCTCTATAAAACCAGACCCTCTCTGTAAAACTGGATTGTATCTAAAAAGACTTTTCCTTGTGCTTTGCCACCCTGTCTCACTGTTTCCCACCTACAGTCTTTCTCCCATGGAAACATCTGAAATTGTGAAAGCTGTGTATAACAAGCATAACTGCTGTTTCAACCAGCAGTTGCTTGCACTTCTAGACAGGGGGACCACAATGCAACATCAGTTCAACATGGGATCTTGGGTGAAGGCTCTTCTGAGCATGAAATTAGAGTCCTGCTCTGATTCCTGCAGGTCCTAAGGACTGTTGTCAAAGGGGCTGTTCCTTGTTCTCTTGGTGTTTTACATGTGCACCCAAACTAGTTCTGTCAAGCTCTAATTGCTTTTCAGATTTGGCTTGTGTCTTTTCAGCAGTACAGGCAAAACTGAATGTTGCTATACCAAAGATGAAGGGCTATAGGCATACCACTCCCGCCTCGTGAAGACAAATGACTGGGAAAAGGGATGGATTAGGGTGGGAGAAGTAGTTCTTTACTGTCCTTGTGTGCTTTTATTTAAGCATGAATTATTACAAAAACATAGTACTTCATGCCATTCTAAGTTACTAATTCTAATTTCTAGAGCTCTTCACCCTGTGAAAAGGACTAAATTTAGAGATTTTAATATTTTCTGCATTTAGCTTGATATTCTTCCAATTATATCTATTTTTTAATCTCAGGCCTTACAAACTGGTTCAAGCAATTACAGTGAATATTTTACACATTAGTTTTAGAAGATTTTGGAAAAAATGAGCAGCGACATAGTATTTTTAGAGCAAAGGCTTGTAAAGAAAACATGTTTCACAGTAAAGGTTATTTTCCTCTTCAGCAGTCATGATGGCACGTTTTTTGGAAGGGAATATGCTCCTGTACTTGAGTGTTGTTTTTGAAGAAAAAGACTTAAAAGCAGGTGTAGAATATTTTCCTGTCTCTATAACAGCTTAAATCCTTCATTGTCTGATTTGACTGAAGCAATGACTATAATAAGAATAATTTGTTGTGTTGAATACATAGCTGAGGCCTTGATTTGTGTAAGTGAAAGTTTTCAATAAAACACATTGTTTGAACATGTGTGTGTATATGTTTATATCTGTTTAATGGGTGAAAGAGAGGGCAGCTTCCAAGCATAAGACAGTACAGAATGTGGGTAGAGCAACTCAGGTCACCATGAAGCAGTTAGTTGCCATTTACAAATACATATATTAATAAATTAAGTTAAATTTCTGGCAGATTAAAAGAATCATCTAGTTATATGATTTATTTCCTTGTGTGGCAGTCTGTGAGGATATATTTGGATGGACTTGTGAATAGGTTTGTGTAGTAAAACGTACATTACAGAAGGATTGTCTTCCCATGCATCTTTGATGGCTTTTTGTTGATTCAGAGCAAGGAATCTAATTCTTTATAAATTATCATGGGTTATCAACTCCCCTTCCCACACACATGCTCCATCAAATACACTCTAATGAAACTCAACATTTTGATTAATTTTATTTGAAAATTATTCTTCCATCTCACAGGTTTTATGCTGTTACCATCAGTTGAGTGTGTCTATGGAAGACTGATATTACCCTTAGGTTTTGGGTATCTTTTACTTCATTGGCTGTGATCTAAAACACACCGGTCTGGGCGGGGAAAAGAGAGAACCTATGATGATCATTGAGGAGTTGCGTGAATCAGCAGATGACCTGCGTATCAGGTTTTCATTACACAAACTTCTTGTTAAGTGCAAACAATGTGAAACATTATTTTGGGGTCATGCCCTTTTCAAATTATGGGTTTAATATTCAATACTACAACATTTGCATCTTTTTATGGTATGACCAGTCATAAATGCAGAAACAGTGAAGAAATTCTGTTACTCTCTCTCTGCTTCTGGTGCAAGAAGACTGATTTCCTGTTAGAAGATCAGCTGTTTAGAATTTGAACTCTGCTGAGGACATTAGATCAACCTTTTCTGAGGAAGTTCTTGCAGTTATTTTTGCTGCTCAAGACTGTATGCCTGTAAGCAGCCTCAACAGCATGCTCAGGGGCTCTATTGGTGACATTTCTGTGAATTCCAGCCACTTCAGTTCCTTTGGCCACATCCTAAGCACAACATTTAACAGGAGAGGTATAATTTAGAAGTTATAGTATAACAATAGTATAGTAACAAGTATACTGGTTATACTATAGCTAGTGTAGCAACTACAGAATAAAATACACTCATACTTGTGTATAACCATAACCGCCTAAGACTGAAAGATCTTTTTCTGACACTATTAATAAACGTAACCAGTTTCATAAAATCTTATTTTAATATAGAAGCTATTATAAAAAGTGTAAGGGAATTAGGAATCGCAGTGCTAGAAAGCTACGAAAGAATTTTGCTACCATGAGTTCATAATTTTGCAAAACAACCCTGAAGATATTTGGCATATATCATTCTTATCTAATTGATGCCCTTAGGTTATATACACATTTCAGTGAGATTTCTTGGGGAGAAATCTCTTGATTTACTGAGGGAATTTTACTGTGTATTTTCATTAAATCACACTCATTGGTATATACTAACAGATAAATTTGAAAAATGCTAAATAGCTAGATACAATTGAATAAGGACAGTAAATTTTGATATCTAACATACCTCATCACAGTATTATGTTGAATACTATTTAAATATACTTTGTTATGATTGTCTTATGGTAGCACTCAGGAATATTTTTGGCATGAAATCTGCTAGAAAATGCCAGTTTTTCAAATCATTTTTGATATATTAATTTTTAATATTTGTCCCAAAGTATTTCTAAAATTCAGGATAGAAAAGTATATCATAAGGAAGTCTAACTCCATAACTGTGCAAATGCTAGTTTTCTTCTTAAACAGACACTCAGAGTCTTTATTTTTATTAAACTTCTGTCGGTTCAAAATATTCAGTTTTATTGCTCTTACTTTCTTACATAAAGATTGCCTTTTTAACTCAGTTTACTCAGTGTACCTCAGTGTTACATTAATACCACATTTCTTATATTTAGCTTTATATAACTGATTTCTTTTTACACAACATTATTTCTCTGGATTGGCTGGAGTCTTATCAAAATGTCTCTTTAATCATTGCAGTTTAGTTCGTTATTTTCATATCACTCTGATGACTCCTCAGGGAAGTCAACACCTGTTAGATGTTCGCTTTTGCAAAATGTGCTTGTGTAATATTGCAGACATTAATTTTTAAAGTGAGACAATAGTGTTTCATCTGTGCATTTTGTGCTTTATAAGCAGATGGCTTCATCTAAAGTTTTTACTTTATCATACCTGGTTTTGAACTACTTTGATATTGAAGAAAGGCTTATGAAATGGTCAAGTATAAGGCAGAAATCCTCCAGTGGAGTAATTATGCATAATAATTCTTTCAGTAATGCAGGGCACATACCTTCTTTAGGGAAACAAACCTTTTTAAAAATCTCTTTCATTCATTTGAACTCTGATTTAAATTTTGTCTAGAAGGCTGAAGGAATGCTTTCCAATGGACAAAACTTTGGGACCAAGAAAATTGTCTTCACACTACTCAGGTAATATGCTGGGCAATCACCAACCATATCAAGTTGAACAAGGTAAAGTGCTGGATTCTGCACCTGGAATGGAGCAACCCTGGATGTATGGACAGACTGGGGAATGAGATGCTGGAAATCAGTGCCATGGAAAGGGACCTGGGGTTCCTGGTGAGCTGAACCTGGGTCCGCAGTGCCCTGGCAGCCAGGAGGGCCAAGCGTGTCCTGGGGGACATCAGGCACAGCATCACCAGCTGGTCAAGGGAGGGGATTGTCCTGCTCAGCTCTGCTCTGCTCTGGGGCAGCCTCATGTCAAGTCCTGTGAGCAGTTTTGGGTGGCACAACGTAAGAAAGACATTAAACTAATAGCATCCAAAGGAGGGCCATGAGGATGGTGAAGGGCCTTGAGGGCAAGCAGTATGAGGAGCAGCTAGGTCTGTTCAGTCTGGAGAAGACGAGACTGAGGAGAGAACTCTTTGCAGTTACAATTTCTTCACTGCAGGGGAAGAGGAGGCGCAGACACTGATCTCTTCTCTGTGGTGATCAGTGACAGAATCTGAGGAAATGGTCTGAAGTCGTGTCAGGGAAGGTTTATGTCAGATACTAGGGTCTTCACCCAGAGAGTCATCAGGCACTGGACCAGGCTCCCCAAGGAAGTGGTCACAGCACCAAGCCTGACAGAGTTCAAGAAACATTTGGACAATGCTCTTGGGCCCATGGTGTGACTTAGGGATGGTGCTGTGCCGGGCCTGGAGTTGGACTCGATCCTTGTGGGTCCTTTCCAACTAGACATATTCATTGATTCTGAGGACTCATGATTTGTTCCATTGCCTTCATTTTTCAGAAGACTGACTGACTTCAGTTACTCTGTATTTAAGGTGAGTGGAAAAGCTCTCAGCCAAGGTTCTTTGAACTCTAAAGGCTGAAGAAAGGTTATTTTCCTTCACAGTCAAGCATGCTCAGATATGGAAACGGGAAAGCTCACCTGCCCTAGGCACCCAAAGGCAGCTGAGCTTAGTGATGTTAGTGAAGCTCTTGGAGAGCCCCTTGTGTCCTTTCCTGTACAGTTGCAGGCCTGATGTGACATCCTTAGTGAAATATTCCCTCTATCTTGAGGTGTGGCCATTACCAAAGTAACATTACATCAGGACAGTTTCAACTCTGAGTACTTAGCGCTTTTGAGCCTGGTTTTCCTCTCATTTTGACTTATACAATTTCACATGCCAAGCGGTGTGTGCGTGTGTTACAGATTGCTCTCACGACATAGGAGAGAGGAGAACTAAACTTAATGGGAAGCTTTGTTGAAATGGATGTTCCATAGCTAGTAGTACAACCTCAAAGGCATGCTGCATGAGAAGTTTATCAAAATCAGTCATGTCCTTTTTCATACTCTATCAAATCCTAGCTATTAAGTCTGTCATCAAGCAGTTGCTCAGCTTGCCAAAGGACGTCTTGAACTGAAGTCCAGAGAATGGAGCATATAATTGAATCACTACTGACCAGCTGTCACAACAACCCCCTCCTCCCCAAACATTAATGAAAGGAAGAAAATGAGACGTCCTGATTCAAACTTTTATTCTGATGACATCCCATTGTTGTGTTCTAGCACTGAGCCGAGAGAAATCATCCTCCTCATTACATTTTCCAAAAGCTTATTATAAGCACTTGTGTGCTGCTGATATCGCCCCAGGAGCTGACTGAAACTTCAGAGATGAAGCCAATATGCTCTTTGAGATAATGGTAATGTATGCAAAACAGAAAAAAAACAACAACAAGAAAAAAACTGTCCTAGAAACCTGAAAAAAACCTCACAATTTTAGCACACCTAAAGAATGAGACAGATGTTATTGATGAGATATTTGTGATTACCTTATTCTTTAGCTCAAGTGTAATTGAATACCAGTCCCATCTTAGAACTGCTAGACAACACAGATCTACTGTAAGACCTACCCAGTTAGGATCCTCCCTGCGTATGAACGAAGAAGTATCCTTCCTGGAATTCCTTGTCACATCTATTTTGTTACTGTATAATCCCAACCTCTTTAATGTAGCCTGGCTAGATGTTGTCATCATTATAAAAATATTCTATAGATACATAGAAATACATGTTTTTTTCTCAAATGCAGTTATGCAACTAAGTAGAAAATGTGACAGCATCATTTTAAAACAAGAGACATGAGTTGTAGACATATTTTCAGAAAAGCCAGGATTTTTGTCTGTCTCTGGGAAAGTCTCGTGTGCTGGAGGAGGCTGCATAGGTTAAGTAGCCTAAACATTGGCTAGCCACAGCTCTGAAACTGGCTTGTATGATCAAATAGTGACTTATGGGGGAGAACTTATATTCCTGTCAGACTTTGAGATTATTAAAACAGAAGGGGGAAAAGAGGAAGTTATGGAGAATAAAAAAAGAGAGGTATTGGTCAATTCATATGGTGCCTTCATCAATTGCTACCTTATTTTTAAAAGAATTTATTGAAATGGTATGGTCAATACTAGTGACGCTGAATAAACAAGGAAAAAATGGATGGTAAACTGTGTGGTCATTGTTCCTGTTTTGTAGAAGGCTATAAGTATGAAGTTATATCAAACTTCGATCTTAACAAAACAAAGAACTCTTTTATAGCACTTAAGAAAAATGATTTAACAAATATATATAAGTGCAGAAATACACATCCTTTCTATTTACATTTTTCTGAGACAGCATATTCTGAAGCACATCTGTTGTTGAGACTTCAGACAATGAAGGTAGATTGCTTTTAATGATTTATGTCAGTTGAATTAGAGATGATTTATCACTGTTTTCTCTAAAACAACTGACTGTAGAAAAAGAAAAGAGTTCTCTTACTTTGTTTCCTGTCACAGAAAATTGTCATGGGGTTGGATTCATGGTGCTCAGACCACCAGAGTGCTTTTATAACTCACTTCGATTTTTTTTTTTGTGTGGAGTTTTGGAGTGGAATCAAATCAGTGCTTTGCTTTAGAATGATGTATACATGGTGCAAATTCACCACATATATGTATCTGTAACATGCAGATGCATACTTGAGCTGTAAATAAGCCTGTTTTGTTTTGATCTGAATTTTGGTAGATTGAAGAACCTTATTCAAAATTTACTATTAATTAATATACTCAGTTAATGGAAAAGTTTTTCCCTCCCCTCCCCCCAACAAAAAAAAAAAAAACCAAAAAATGAAAAAAAAAAAACACTCTAAAAAAGCCCAAACAAAAAACCCCCACTAAAAAAATCTAAAGAAGAAAAAAAAAGAAATTCAACCTGAATTCTTCCAGAGTATAAAATGTGGACACAAATAGCTTGGTTTCCCCAGTCTGCAGACTATGCTGTTTCACTAAACCTCCACTGCTTTTTTTTTTTTAAGCTGGAATGTTGCTTACTGTTTGAGAAAATGATTGCAACAATCTTTATTTGTGAGGTGAGAATTCAATTTCTGCAAAGGAATTTAAATAGCAAGCAAGGATAGTCATCTTTCTGATATTTGATAAATGGAAAAAAGATTTAGTTATCTTGAGGTGAGATTACTTTTCAGAGAGGATGACATTTATTACCTCAAGGACATATTTCAGAAAATCCCTATTCTTTATCCAGAGGTGATAGTTCTGTTCATCAGAGAAGAAGGCAATTGGGAAAAGAAAAGATTAATTATATTTTTATGTGCTTAAGCAGGGGATGCAATTGGTTTGTTTCTACAGAGGACGCCCGTGGAATAATGAGTGTGTTCTGCAGAGAAGGAAGAGTTTATCCAGTGAGACTTCTCCCAAATTCTTTTAAATTCTGTGTTAAAGTTCCTTTACTCTTAATCCTCACCTCCTTAATAGACAAATATTCTTTCTATTGGGCAGTCATCTTAAGAATGAAATCAATTCCCTTCATCAGCTTCCCAAAAGCCCAATCATTCCAAAAGCAGCAGAATTAATGACTTTCATTGGATTGTGTCCTGTTCATTGCCTCCCCCCTTATAACTCCAGCCACCTGTTTTGTCCTCCTTCAACCCTTCTTGGCATACCCACATGTCCCCTTGCCATACATCCTGCCACTATTGTTATTATTTCTCCATCTTCCCACCACATTGCCTTCCCTGAACCATTGGCTGAAAGTCCTGTGCCTGAGCCTGAATCTGTGCTACAGGAGGTGCTGGGTGATGCTTCTGTCTGTCCTGCCTGCAGTGATATGGGGAATCACAGAGCTCACACCTTCTGGTTCCCCTTCCCGTTGCCTTCCCTTTCCCTTAGGACATTAATTCAGTTCTCTGCCTTCTCCCTGTTTCTCATCCCCTGAGGCTTCTGCCTCAGTCACATTTATTGAAATTGGCCAAGGGAGTAAAAACTATTTGGAGAAAGCTGACATATGGATAAATAGTGCTATTATATAAAGTTACTCCTTCATTAGAGAACCAGCCTAAGAATACAGGAAAAAAACCCCCTTCTTTCATTGAGAAATGGATTTCTTCATTTATACGTAGCAAGAAATCAAACTGACATTTTCAAGATGTAAGTGACTATAGTGGAGTAGATTATCATATCCCATTTTAAAGGAATGCTACCTGTGTACATGTTCTTCTGATGGTTAATAGTAAGCCCTTTGAATTCAGACATCTTGATTTTATTATACCATGGCAGACACATCTCAGGGCTTTCTAGAAGGCACCTGTTTGTTTCCCATGGTACCTATGGGAAAAATACCCATGAAAAGCTGGAAGAGAAGTATACTAACTCAGCAAACAAACGGGTCTGTTTTGTCCTAATTCCAAAACAAAAGTTGCTTAGTTTTTGGGGTTAGCTGTCCTCTGCTTGACCTTAATCTGAGGAGAGGTTGCTTTCCCTTTCTGCTGAATAACTTCTGTGCATCAGATTTCCTGCCTTGAGCACGTTTGATCTGTTTAGCAGGTCTAAGTCTAGATAGCACAACCTACATGCCTGCCCTAGTGTGCCCAAGGCTTGCTGCTCTTTGGCATGTGACTCTGGCTTCTTGCCACACAACAGAGCAAATATGGTTCAGAACCAGCAAGAGCCATGTTCTGGCTTGAGTTTTTTCTGGGGATGAGCAGTGCTGAAACTACTTCAGCAACCTTGATGCAGGCTGAGAAAGTAAAATAAATCAGATGCCTAATAATAAGGAATGTTCCTTGTGGGAAGTGTAGCTAATCAAAGACACCTTCACAAACAGTCAGCAATTCTAAGAGAGGTGGGGAAAACTGAATAAAATCAGATGGACCATTTCTGGACCAGCTTCTTTTCAGTCCTTAGTGACAAATGTTCATAGGGTAGATGTGCAAGGAAGGATCTTTCTCTCCCTCATTCAGCTATAAACATGTGTATCTTGCTAGGATCAAGAAAAGAACAAACATATTTTTCAGACTTCTCAGGAATTAAGGATTCTTTCAAAACTAATAGTGATGCTAACAACTTCTCCAGATGTACTTAAAAACTGGCAAAAAATATTAAAACTTGAGATTATACTAGAGTTCCAAATTACTCAATTGATCTTTTTCTTTGTAAATAATTTTTTAATTTTAGATTGAGTTAGGCTAATGTTCCTTAACTTTAATTCTAATCTTTTACCCACATTTTAATATTGTGAAGGTTAATTGTATGCTGCAAAAATCTGTCTTTACAATGCTTATGTAAGATTTTCTCTTTTTCTACTTTGGATATTGCATAATTTAGTATGATATTACAAAATGACACTTTCAATAAGCTATTTTTTTGTTTGACAAAAGCCAATATGGCCTTATATTTATTTGACACCTCTGAAAGTATTGAGAGTCATTCACACTGCTCTGGTATGATTTATTAAAAGGCCAGACATTGAATTCTGGCCTGCAGTTCTATACACAGAAGCTATTAAATATTCTCCCACTAAGAAAATCACATCTCAGGATTTTTTCTGCTGAAAATTATTTTTTTTTACAAAATGGAAGCAAATTAGATAAGTTTTTGCACAACAAGAAGAATTAACAGAAGATATATAGCAGGGGATGCTAATCATAGAGCAAATGAATGAATTCTATCATATCACCTGCTTCCTCTGGCATAAATGATGATTGTTATGCCATATGTCCTTTAGTTATGATAAAATTTCTTCAGCAGCTTCATTCTCTTGTTTTTAAAAGGTATATATTTTGTAATCTTACTCTGAATAGATTATTTAGCAGGCAATATTTCTTTATTATTTTATGTGACATTCAGGATATTGGGTGAGTGGTTTATAAATAAAGGATAAAACTTTTGCTTGAAGAGAATAAAAATAATTACTTTCTTACACTATCATATGTCTGTTCTGTCAATGGGGATAGTGGTAATAGCACCACTATCCATTAAATCATCACTTTTCCTTTCCCTGTCTGGTTTCATACTGTTTCCCATTACCATACTGTCAGGACACGTTCTGTGTGAAAACATCTGTTTAAAATGGAATACCTTGCATGTCTTCAGCTGCAAGAGAGGGGTTAAAGTATGGTTGTGTAAGAAATTAATTGGTCCCTGCTTTTGATACACAGAGGAACCTCATTGTCCCTTGTGAAGTTACAGATGACAGATCCAGGCCACATTTGACCTTTCTCTCCAACCTCTGCAGCCTCTATAGGAGTCCTGAGTCCATACACGGAGACCTATCGGTATCACAGACCCAAATGTCTTGAAGACCCTCTAGACAGTGGGAGAATGGCATAATTCTCTGTATAGGAAACCTGGTCTTTCAGTACGGGAGCACAACTGCAGGTTCAGTGGATCCTGGCAGAAGGGTCTGAGAGAGGATGAACAGATTCTGTGGACAACTGTTGGCTCTGATATGATTGTCTGTCTAAGATGAGGTGCTGAAAGCTGGGCTGGTTGCTCCAGGCTTCTTTTCCAGATCAGAAGCAGGTGTTTGCAGACAATGTACTTGACTACTCTAGGTAGTTATATCTAAAGCTCCTGCCACTGTGTCACAGAGGAGCCTGAAGAGACCAGCTCGGACTCAATAAATATGTTGAGAGATTGAACTGAGGACAAATGAATCTCACCCCTGGCACTGCATGCTCTTCTCCTTCACATTTACTTGGGATTCAGCTACTTGCAAGATTTGAGCGTGGTGTTTTGAAAGCACTGCCTTTGGTCATTCTAGTGGCCATTACAGTGGTCATTATTCCTCTATAGGAATATATGGAGAATGCCAGTAGTGGGAAAGAAAAATGACAGAGCCATGTTTTCATTATTGTGAAGGTGATGCCAAAAAAACACTGTCTACTGAGAATCACAGAATCAAAAAATCATTTGGGTTGGACAAGACCTCTAAGATCATTGAATCCAACCTGTGACTGATCACCACTTTGTCAATTAGACCATGGAACTAAGTACCTGTCAGAGACTGAAAATAATTCATGCCTCAAACATTGATACTACAAAAGGCAACAACCAGAGATGCCTCCCTGAAGACTGGGACTTTGGACTGAAAGTGAAACTGCTGATTAGATAAAGGGAAAACCCCTTTGTTCAATCACTTGAAACAAACAAGGCTGGGGGAAAAGGTATGCATGCCCAAAAAGCCAAAGCCACCAGCTGCGCTGAGAGAATCATGCCCGGCTGAGTTTGGGGTGTGGGGGAACACAGCTCACAGAAGCCAGGCTTACAAACTTCCCCCCCCAACCGAGTGCGGTGGGGGAGAGGAGATTTTTGGGGGCATGGCATAACCTCTGGCCAGAGGTACTGAACATCCATCCTCAACTATACAAACTGGCCCAGCTGTGTGAAACCCAACCCCACAGGCCAAAA
>VZTJ01006819.1:1348127-1368543 GCA_013397795.1 Orthonyx spaldingii | reverse complement strand
CTCTTCTCTTCTCTTCTCTTCTCTTCTCTTCTCTTCTCTTCTCTTCTCTTCTCTTCTCTTCTCTTCTCTTCTCTTCTCTTCTCTTCTCTTCTCTTCTCTCTCTTCTCTTTCTCTCTCTCTCTCTCTCTCCCATATTTACTATCAAATAAAACCCGTACTATTGACTGGCATATGGTCTCGTTTGCACCTTAATTTGGGCAGAGGTATTTCTAAGAACCTAATAATTGGATCATGACAGTACCATATCCAGTCATTTCTTGAACACCTTCAGGGATGGAGTAATGTAATTTCCTGGGAGAACAGGCCAACACCCACCTGGCTACAGCCTTCTTTCAGGTAGAAATCAGATGAGCTGGCCTCAGTACACAAATCCAACCTGTCCAGATCCCTCTGCAGAGCCTTCCTGCCCTCCAGCAGAACAATATTGCCAACCAACTTGGTGTTGTCTGTAAAATTAATGAGGGTGCACTTAATCATCTCATGCAGATCATCAATAAGGACTGGACCCAATACTGAGCCTTGGGAAACCAGTCAATAGTGACTGTCTGCCAACTAAATGGGCCACCATTCAGCACCAAAGTTGTGCTAATGCTCACAGTTTCATAGGATACACACACACACTCACACATATATGTATGTATGTATGTATGTATATATATATATACATGTATAATATTCCTCCATGTTAGAAGAACTTATTATATAGCAAATTAGAAATATGGAACTTATGCAGGGTAGGGCAAGGGAAGATGGCAGAACTTATTTGTAATTTTTTTCTCTTTTTTCTCTGAGAGCAAAGAACAATCCAGAAGTAACGAAGGCTGCCACATCACAAGTAGAATTTTACTCTTGAATTTAGGGTGTTATCTCTCCAGAAGTGGTGAGGACTACCAGTAGCTCAAGTCTGCCAGCTGCTCTAGTCAGGGAAATTTAACGTCTGGCTTGGATTTACCAACCATTTCAAACTGGCCTTTTTCACTTTAAATTAAGAGGGAAAAGAGGGACAGGGAAGAAAGGGAAATGCTGGCAGTCTAACCTTGTGCCTTCTGTGCACTATGTACTATTTCAGGTGGTTAGCCCTGATGTATCCCTGGAAAATACATTTCTTTGCTCCCTCGTGGCAGGCCTCCAAGCCTTAGTACAAACTCTCTTTTTTTGGTTATATAATCACCTACATAACTTCAGATACATTAATAGCAAAAGCAGCCTTGAAGGGAAAAAACAGTGTGTGTATCAGTGGCAGCTGCAACCTCTCCTCCAAAAAACCCCCAATTTTTTTTCTGAAATGGCTTTAGTAAGATGGACAGGAAAAGACACCTTAGTTTTCCATGTCATTTTACAGGTCTTTAGGGCCTAGAGCTTCTGAAGGGCTTTCTGGAAGGGTCAAAAATGATTTAAAGTCCTTAAAAAGTCAAGGCTACAATTATACCTGGCGTGGTAACTTTTGTGAGTATTTTTAATACACTAGATTTACGTAAATGTGTCACAAAAAAGTGATAAGGATGGAAATTTTTCATGCTGTTTGATCCTTAGTAGAAATTCTGAAATGTTAAAGTCAAAGTTAACTGTGCCTTGCAAAAGACTGTATAAAGCTTAGGACCCCAATATGGTTTTTTTCTTAGTGGTTGAAGACCTCTGTATCTATAGCCAGTTCCTTGAGAATTCTTATTTCACCTGCATGTGAAGGAAGGACTGAGGAATGAAGTGTGGATGTGCTGTTAAGTATGAGATCCAGACATTATTTCAGAAGACTTGATGGTGCTGAGCATTCGAACTGCAGACAGGCCCGGAGAGAGACCAAGCACTCCTTATAACCTTTTAGAGGATACCTGCAACTGTTTATCACAGAATCATAGAATATCCTGAGTTGGAAGGGACCCACAAGGATCACTGAAGTTCAACTCCTGGCCCTGTACAGGACCATCCCCAAGAGTCACACCATGTGCCTGAAAGTATTGCCCAAACACTTGACCTCTCTCAGGCTGGTGCTGTGACCACTTCCCTGGGGAGCCTGTTCCAGCGCCCAACCACCCTCTGGGTGAAGAACCTTACTCTAATATCCAACCTAAACCTCCTCTGACAAAACTTGAGACCATTCCCTCGAGTCCTGTCACTGATTACAAGACAGAAGAATTCAGACCCCAACCCTCCACTTCCCCTCATAAGGAATTTGTAGACCACAATTAGGTCTCCCCTCAGTCTCCTCTTCTCCAAGTTGAACAAGCCAAGCAGCCTCAACTCTCAGTTTATTTTGCAGCTCTTTGCAGATATTGCAAGTATTTTATCCATGTTTCCAAAACTCTTGGATACAAGAATGCAAGAATCGTAGAGCTTTTAGTCAGTTCCAGTTAAGAAATATGAATTATGTATCTTCTGGAGTTAGCTTGTTTTTCATCACCTTCAATCATTTACTTTATTTAATACTTTTATTATCACTTTATTTTCTGCAACATTCAGTAAAGTCTAATCTCAGACTGAAAGTTAGAAATAGCTAAGTTTGGATATTGAGTATACCGGCTGTCTTTTACCTTTAAGAAGATAGTCACATTTCCTAAAGAAATGATTTTATATATATATTTAAAGAGAAAAGAAAGCTCTGACTAGTGAGTTTGCTTCAGCTCCCATGAGATTTAACAGGAAACAGTAGCTATTAAGGCTTTATCTGGGAATATCACTCTGGATTCCTATTTTTTAACATCTTGGTATTTGTTGCTGTGAACTCTGTGAAGTGTTTTATTGAACTCCTTTAAGGTAAAAGTTTATAAGATCAAAGATAATAACTTGTGGCTACATCTCAGCACAGCTTTTTCTCTCACAGGGCCCCTGAACCAACTTCACATTTGTTACTGTCAGAGAAAGAGAAGCACTACTGGTAAGGTGAAAAAATGTGCAAAAAAAAAAGGAGTGCAAAAATCTAGACTTTTGCTGAGGAAGCACTGAATTGACAGCAGTAGGATCACTCCAGTTTCCAGGTAGGAAACAGAGAGGAGAAGAGAAACCATCTAGTACTGAGCAAATAGCAAACGTCTAGGCAATGAGGTCAGCACCGTGATCTACACAACAGCAGCATCATGAATGCCCTGGTATTCTTGTAAAACCTGTACCTAATCATGCTAATTATTTTTCATTAGTATGTAACCCATGCTCTTTGTCTAGGACAAATAGTAGGAATGACTTTTGTAGCTTTTTTCCATGATCAGAGTTATGTCCATTTTGAAAGTGGGATATATTTAAACTTAAACAATAAAGTAATAGCTTAAAGGAAATTTTAGACTTACTGAGTGCCAAAAAGACATGCACAACAATTTGCTAATGAAAAATTATGCCAGGAATTTGAAGGCTGCTCTAGGGCTTAGTTGATTTTGACTTTCCATGACACTGCTGCACAGGAAGATTATTTATTTCTTTGTTATGGTAGCTGGTGAGATGTTGTATGTTGTAACTGCATAGTACTGTGCAGGAAAACACTTGAGAACAGAGACAGAGTATGTACATTTGAGAAAATGAGGCACTAATATCCTATTAAAAGCAGATGATTATGAATGAGTGTATTCCCTGAGGCCTCGAAGAAAGTCAAGAATGAAAATGAACAATAATTCTCCAGTTTGTTATGTCTGCTTTAAACGGGATTCCAAGAGGAATGTCTCTTTATTTCTTTAGCATGACTAGAGATATGGTTTTGTCATGCAGTGAATTTTTTGCGAGAGCCAGAGAGCTGTGATAATCTAATGGGCTAAAGTAATGTAAATAAAAATATGTTTTCACACAAAACGAAGATGTAATGACATCATCAAATACAAACACTCTGCTACAGCAACTGGTGAGTAATGACTTAAAATACCTTTTTGTTTTATGTGATAATCTGGACTTGGATTGTCAAAGGTTGTAACTGAGTACTTCAAAATTGGCTAAAGGAGACTGGTCCATAGGTGTTTTTGAAAATCCTAGTGAGAAAAAAATCTGCCGCCCTTACTGAAACATTTTCCTGTGAAGAACTGATGAATAAAGTAGAGTGGTTGAAAATAAGAGGGAAATTTACTTTTCTGAAGAACAATATTTTCAGTATTTAAATGAAATAATGCATTATTTCTTTATATCTTATTAATTAGAGAAGCTTTATAATATGAAACTCATTGTTAGGTTACCTGCTTATTAGCAAGGTTGTCATGCAGTATTACTAAACCTGACCAAGATACACACTATGATTGAGCCATGACAGTGTGTAGAGGTGGCTTGAATTCCACTTAGGACCCCTGGCTTAGAGAGCTGAGTCCTCTGCTATAGGAATATCTGAGTGTCTTTGGGGTGAGTGCCACAAGTCCTAGGTGAGATGAGCACCTACACAGCAGTGTATGGGTGAAATGATGGGGTTTTCCTGTATAAATCTTGGTTCTCCCTCTCCCATTCCTAAAGTCTAGCATTAAATGAAGCAATACCCCTTACACTAAATTGCATTGCAATTAATATGCTGGACAATTTTCCTAAATAGAATGTGTTCAATGTGCAATTTAATACAGCTGGTTTAATTATTGTGGTCTTTATTATTAAATAACATGTAAAATCGTATATGGGAAGTATCAGTGATAAAACAGGAGAATATGAGCTAGTAAATGGGTACGATTTCTGCCATTATAGCCAGTTTCTTTATTTATATTTTCCCAAAATAATCATTATCTCTCATTTTACCTATCTACTCTTCCTCTTTTACGTTTGCTTTTATTTTCTTTCTGTATCTATGCAGGGATAAATGAAACAGATTCTATGCCTTTGCTATGGTACATTAATTTGCCATAGCATATCTCTATATTGCTTCATGATTAACTTCAGTCTCTGGAAATGGTGGGGATTCCTTAAACTCTTACCATTTCCCTATTAATAGCAAGAAAGTAACAACTACTACAGTTGTGTCATATATGATACGATAACCAGGGAATTTCACTCTGGACCAGTTTTCTAGCAACTTGGTGTTTGTTGCTGTGACAGCTAAGAAGAGCCCTATTGATCTCCTCTAAAATAAAAGTTCATTGGATGACAGAAAAACACAAGCCATGTGTTGTTACTCATCTGTGATTAGAGTGACAACATGAAAATAAATTTTCCTATAACTGGTCATCTACTGTTACTGTAATATGAAGTTTTCTGGGAGAAACCTGTTGGTAGTAGTTAAGAAAGGAGAAGTGCAGGCCATGACAAAAGATTTACATCTCAGGCAAGTGGATAATTTTTGCATTTGACTTTGTCATTTATAATCCCTCTCTAAAACCTGGTGGAGAGCTGTTCTTGGGAAATGCCTTACTAAATGCCTCTCAAAAAGCCCTAACCTTATGACTATGGTGAAGAAAGCCTTCTGAAAGCTGATGGGAAGAATTCTCACTCTGTACTACAAAACGTATGAGACAAACCATGGCTTCATCATCACATTTCAGCATCTGTTCTCCATGGGCAATGTGATTTAATGCATGTGTCAGAAGGGTCCCAGCATAACTGTCCCTCTGCTCACAGAGATTTCCCTTGTCTGAAGGGTTCAATCTTGTTTTTTGTATTTTATGTTGTCTGAAATGACAAATACATATTATCTGCTTTTTTTTCCTTCCAATGGTTTCACTGATATGGAACTATGGGAAGTCTGTAATAAAAGACTATGCTATGATATTCTTTCTTTCTGAAAGTCATGGGCTGTTTTTTGGGGTTTTTTTGGTTGTGTTTTTGTTGTTGTAGTTTTGGGGTTTTTTGTTTGTTTCGGGTTTTTTTGTTTGGTTGGGTATGTGTTTGTTTTTGGTTTTTTAATTTTATTTTTAAGAAGTGTGTCTGCCACTCTCTGGAATATTTATCTATGTTGTCATTTTCAAATGGCATCAAGTTGTCATTTCCAAAGCTATTAAAATATACTCCCAGACAACCCTTGTCAGAAGCTCCCTCAAAATGGCAGTGCTAGGTTTGCAGTTTGAGTCAATGATCTTAAAGGTCTTTTCCAATCTAAAAGGTTATATGATTCTAAAATACAGGGATTGTAAAACCAAACTAAAAATACTGATATATATTTTATAGAACACACATTATGTTAATTGATTTGATATTGTAGGTGTAAGGAAATAGGATAGAGGTGACAAGGAGAACTTGTATGGAGACCTGATCACAAACTCAAGCATAACAAATCGCTGCAAGAAATAAGGACTAGACTTCCCCAAATGGAAGCTGAAGCATAACACAAGCAAACCCCTTGCTTTATGCTGACACTTGATTTGAATTCAATATCCTGTATGAACATTGTCCATTTTCTTTGATAAATGTAGTCATAATAGTAAGGGATTCACTGCAACTGGGAACTGTATATCTACAGAATTTTTGTTAGTTTCCATGTGGCTCTGAGAATAACCATTAACTTTTCTGTGGCAAAAACATGCTGCTTTTTTATTCCTATAATTATCAGCCTCAGTGATCTCTTTGATTATAATACCTTATGTTTCACAGCACAATCTATTGAGAATAAAGTGAGTAACTTAATGGTATCTTTGACTTCAGTCTGCCTTTATGTGTCCCTCTATGTAGTTGTGTGTGAAGCAAATTTTCCTATAAGCAGGAAGTATCCTCATAATATCTTCAGTAAAAAAGGACTTTGATTGCTATTTTTATTGTGTACAGTGAGATGAGTTAAAACTCAGTGTGACAAGCTGTCTCTGAAAACTATAGCTCCTTCTGTTTTCTTTTCCCCACACATACTTTTGGGAAAGCAGTGTAGCCTCTTTAATTTGTTACTGCACCCTGTTCTATGTGTGGAGCAACTTTATGAAATTCCTTTTCCCTTTCTGAGCCACTTGGTTTACCTGAAAAGCAAAGGTAATGATGCTGACTTACTTTGCATAGTGCTTTGGGACTCGCTTGTTGAAAGGACCATGCAAGAGCGACGTACAAGTAATTACCACTGTTCTTCAAAGACTGTATTATTTTAGTTTAGCCAAAGCAGTTTCAGTAACTTCTAGTTTTATTATTTTAAATTTTATATTCTATTGTGCCACTAATGTACTACTTTATCTAGTGAATTAAATATTCTGAAATTACTTTCTAGTGTGGAATTGTGGCTAATATATTTACTATCTTAATAAAACAACTTCGGAAGATTAAAATGCAGATGAGATGAACTGCCTGAAGAAAGAATACTCACTCAATAAACTAGTTTATTACTATAATACTGTAGTCTGGAAACAATTTTTCAAAGCCTATTAGCATACATAAAAACATTGTTATCTCTGCGTTTGTTTAAAATAACCCTGAAACCTGTTTTGCAGAAGAGTTGAAGTTTGAAAAGCGGGGTGACCTGGGTGAAAATTGCTGGATTTTATGACTGGTATTTATTACTGCTTTCATGTTTGGTTTATTAAACTTCTGGATGTATTCATTACTGATATACATGGCTAATACTTTTAGAATCCTTATAAGATCTTGAAATCAATTTACATGTTGTGGTAGTTTAAAAAGTTCATAAGCAAAATGTAAAAAATATTTCCTCTGTTTATGTAATTTTTGAGTTTATCATTTACTCATTATTTTTGAAGGGAGAGAATATAAATACAGCTCCAAATTTACTTTTTCTCTCACACAACTAATTTAATGTAAACCAAAATGCATACATTCCCCAGGACAGTCCTGACACAGCTCTAAGTTAAGGGTGATACAGTTTCACGGAGTTGTATATGGTACTGTTCTCTAGAGAACTCTATACATCAATGAGGATATAAGGTTATTAAAGAAGAAGTTATATATGTATGTTTTTATACATAGAATTCATACACAGTATTTTTGCTGCAGAGGTAAGAAAGGCAGGCACCATCTGAAAGCAGGTTACACATATCTAGTGAAAGTACCACACTGGAGAGGTGCCACACTTTTGCATGTGGTGGAAAGGAATAAAATGCAAAGGCAACACATAGATACAAGGACCTCTACATGTTGCTCTGAGTCAGCAGCCTACTGTGTCACCTTTTTGCTAATTTTTCCTGTTGCACCTCTTATGCAGAGTTTTCCAATTCTGCGTTTTGTAAAGAAAATTCATAGCAAAACTTTGTGTATTTAATGTAATTCTGTAAAGAGGAGAAAAAGAGTTGTGGGTGACATCAAGAGGCCTTTCTGTTAGTCATTAATTTCTCTATTCTTATTATAAGGAGAATTCTTTTCTAAGAAGTTTTCTGCAGGATCCTGATCCCTGACCAGGTGGTCAGCTATAGGTCCTGTGTCCCCTGGGCACGAGAGATTTGAGAGGAGCAGGCTGAGGAGGACTTCCCCCTTGCTTAGACGATGCTGCAGGCTCAGCCCTCGACCTCAGCCCACACCACTCACCTGGCTGGGTGTCACAGGGCAACAGTGCAGGGTCAGCACCTGCCCACTGGCCTTGGGTCCCCTGTGGCCTCTGCTAACCTGCCTGAGGGCCAACCCCACTCCTATGCTTCCTGATGTCTTTTAAACAAACGTTTTCTTGATGACTTCAGATGCGGTTAGCTAGATGTTCTCCCCTGGCAGATATTTAGGTCTTGATTAGATTGCCCAATTCTACAGCATTTGATAAGGCTAGGAGTTTGAAAAGCTGGCCAAAGAAATAGTGCCTTCCTTGTGTTCTGGTGTCTGTTAGAAAGCAAATTTCCTTTTTTCCCCCCTCTTCATTTTTTCTTTTCCCCTTCTTTTCCCTTTTTTTTTTTTTTTNNTTTTCCCCTTTTTTTCTTTTTTTTTTTTTTTTTTTTTTTTTTTTTTTTTTTTTTTTTTTAAGGGCAGTTGGAAAAGAAGCTGTTGAATTTCAGAGAGGAATATTTAACATAGCTACTTCAGCCCTTTCCTGGGCAAGTTAGTCTTTATTAAGGCACTTTGACACATGACAATAAGATAAGATGGATTATCCTCAAATTGATGGAAAGATCACAGGTGATTTCTCTTCACTGAGACTTGTGTGAAAACCAGAGACATAGTTGAGGTAAAACCAATCTGTAATTATATTAATTAGAACAAACCAATAACTTAGTATGTGTCATTTGTTTATTTCATGTTGTTCACATATCTTTAGATCAACTCAGAAATATAGTTAGGAACCAGGCCCAACAAGTACAATTTAATTACTGTAATACATTTCTTTTGATACATACAGAAGTAAAATGGTCAACAGGTCATTACATTCCTTAATTTAAGAAATGTGCATATAAATGACACAATGTAAAATTCTTGCAGGCAAGGTGTTTAGAAGACTGGCAAAAGATGTCAGGTGATGCGCTCATGTACACATTTAGATGCCATTACCTGAAGGCACACACATGAAAGGCACTGTACAAAATTCAGAAACCATTTCACTTGCACATGTTTTCCCCTGTATTCACAGAATAAAGTAGACAGAATAAAGTTGAGTGGGGCTGCCATGGAGATTAATTTTTGTATTAACAAAATTTCATTAGGAGTCTAATACCTCTATCCTCCAATCTGCAAGTAAATTAAATCTTTCAAGATTAAGGTATTTTTGGTTCTTTACTGAGTAATCATCTGGGCAATCTCTGTGCTTTCCTTTGTAAAAGTTATTAACAAATAATGCTGTACATCTGCATTTTCCCAAATGATGGTGATAAGAAAAGCCAATGCTTGATAAAGTGACTGAGACTTAGCAGGTGAAGGTAAAAAGAGCTTTTGTGCCTTGGGTGTGGCAGGTTTGAAACATGAGTTTGCAAGGTCTAATCCAAACAAGGCCTTTCAGAGAGATCCAGGCTGTGCATGACTGCTGATGAAACTGGTTCCTTTCCATTATAACAGTCAGGCAGTGAAAATACCATGCAGGGAAACAGGTTGCATACACAGCATCTTTCATGTCAGATGTCTTAAGCCAAAGGAGTGATTCATTCTCATGAACTGATTTTAACCACAGTCAAAGACAGCTATCCTACTGTTCACATATATCCTCCTCTGAGCAACATTGTCTCCACACAGGATATTGCAACTAAGCATGAAAAGTCCCTTATGTCAAAGGAATATTTGACTGACTGCTAAAAACCTTGAATTCTTTGAATGTGACATGTAGTAGCATGCTCCACCACTTTATGGAATTCAAATAGTTTATATTTTTTGAAAAACCAAGACTAAACAGAATGAAATAAAGTAGTAAGCAATGAGCAACATAGCACATTATTTTATATATGCCAAGAAGGGTAGCTGGGATTTACCTCACAGAGGCTGAAATATGTGCTGCTAGCGCAGCCTAAACCCAAGAATAAATAGATCACTATTGAGGACTGACCTAATCCAAGTAGCTTA
Organism: Orthonyx spaldingii; assembly: GCA_013397795.1. NCBI lineage: Eukaryota > Metazoa > Chordata > Aves > Passeriformes > Orthonychidae > Orthonyx > Orthonyx spaldingii. The sequence continues at coordinate 1,358,265 of VZTJ01006819.1, read as the reverse complement.
AAACATCTACTTTACCCACCAGTTAGTGAACATGCATAAGTTGTGATTCACACAGCAACTTTTTATTTTTTTGCTCCCTTTTCTTCCACAAAGGAAACATTAGGGTTTATTGCTAAATTGATGAAGACCTTCATATAAAGTTTAAACAAACCTTGTACATTTTTTCCCCAAAGATGCACAGACATTCTAAAACAACCTAACCCACTAACCTTTTTTTTTTATTATTATTATTTCTTGCTTTTATATTATCGGTGAATTCCAATGCTTCTAGTTTTCAGAAGTTGTATTAATTCTTACTCTGTGATGAATTAAGATGAAAATGGAAATAAAATAAAAAATATCAGTAAGCTACTATTTGAATAAAAATTGTGTGAATATACAGCAGCTATTAAAAAGTATTTATGATTGACAAGACAATGCTTTATTAAACCAGAAGGCTGTGTCTAGTTTGTGGAATTCAAGATTTTTAAACTAGTAGAATTTAACTTTTCATATTTACATCATAAGTACATTTTTAGTGACAAAAAACAAGCTCTCAAGTTTTTTTTTAAAACTTTATCTATTGCGAATAAACTGCTTAATCTAGGAAAAAAAATTTCTGAATCTCCAGAAGTGGTTATGAGTCCCTTTCAACAAATTCTGGTACTTTATAAAATCTATCCCTCATTTTTCTAGTATTTCATTTAATTATAGGCAGTATAGATAGTATGTAGGCAGGGCTTTAATCTCATTTGAAGTTAACTTTGTAGTTTATACTGATATGGGATGAGATAAGTTATGATGTCAACTAATATAATTCTAGTAAGCAAAACTACTGTATTCAAACAGTGAAAAAGAAAAAATACATAAGTTAAAATAATAATAATCATTTGAACTTTTGTGTATGTGTGTGTATTTAGTAAAGATTGGAGACCTGGAGTATGTCTTCATTTTATTCTTGTTTCCATGTGTGGAATCCATTATTGTTATAAAAAGTATTTTAAATCAGAACTATTTTGTTGCAAAAATGACTAAACACATTGCAACCACCTGGCTCTCTTTATGTGCCATAGTATATCACTAATCTAAAGAAAGACATGCCAGCAAACTTTCTCTCACTGGCACTACAACAAGACATGAAATATTACTGATGCTGTTTGCATGTAGATAACCTCCAAAGTACATTCAGTTATGCAAAGCCTGTTTGTTTCTAACACTTATATAAAAAATGCCATCCTCGATTTTTTTATAAGGATGCGTTTTTAACCTGTGAATTTCTTTACCAATCTCTCTGTGCTGAAACATAAGGACTTTTTTGAGCTATTTTTGGGTTTTGTAGTCCAAGAGCTTTGACACTTATGTTTTAGCCACTGCATAAAATAAAAAATTACCCTTAGCCATGGCCATTCTCTCACAGACCAGTAACAGACTACACACAAATTTTACTAAGACAGTTGTGATCAAAATGAAAAATATAGAAAGAGTTTTTGCTATAGACAAAATATACAGTTGTTAAGGCTTCAACTGAACAAGAGAAAATACTATGAATTATTTTTGATTTCAATTAAAAAATGCATAAGCTTTGCATTCCTTCAGCTCCATTTTCAAGTCATTGGTATTGCATATAAAACCCCCTTATTTTATCAGTGTTTGTTTTGTTGGCCCTCCAAATATTTTAAAATCCATTTTGCATGCACGTTCCTTACTGTGTGATTTGCACTAAGAAATTTTAAAGCCATTTTCACAGTTCTTTGATGTAGATATCTGCAAATGGGTGATGAAATGTTGTCATGACAATACAGTCTTTCATTTTTGGTGTTTCTATCTGTTTATCTAGTATATATTAAAAAGACTGTGGTACATCAGCCCAGGATGATTTCTCCTGGAGTTATTGTTTCCAGATTGTTATTCGAACTATGTAATCTGTCAAGGTTTGACTCTGTTATGTTGAAAGCCTTTTTTCCCCCAACCCCAGCAAGAGAACCACTAAAATTATGACTTTTGCTGGCTTTTCTTGTTTTTTTGGTTTTTTTTTTTTCAGTAGAGAGCGCTCCCACATCTCATGATTGTAAATGAACACAATTATGAGAACATTTGTTATTTCTTCACATGCCTCTCCCTTTAGTCTGTGCTTTCTCTCTGTGTTGTTATGTTTTCTTATTTTACCTCCCATTTTTAGGAACCATATTGTTACCTAGAATAAGGGTGGTTGTAAATGACTGAAAAGGACCTGCTTTCCTCACTATAGCAGCTTATCAGTGCTCTGTGGAGACTGTAGAAGAAACCTGAGCCTGAAAAATGTTCCATAGACTTACATTTTATCTATACTTTATTCCTATACCCAACTTTTACAAGAAAAAATGTATAAATAATGGAACATGTTGAAATGCTCTTAAAGACTCACAGAGGATTATAAATAACTACCGTGAGAAAAGATTATTTCAATGCTTAGGTGAGCAAGTTGCTTACTAATAACTATTCCAAACCCCACTTTCTATTGTTATTACCTATTCTGCCTTAATTTTCTAATCAAGCCTATGGGTGTTGGACAAATTGTTGAAACTTCCTTATATCCAGCCAGGGCAGAAAACACCTCTCCTGCTCAGCAATACAGACCCGATCACTGTGAAGTTCCTATAGAGGTTTTTCACACATTCATGTGTATCACCCAGTTACTACTACATCAGAGTTGTGTTGGGGAATGGTGTCTTACCATACATTCTTCTCTCTCTCCTTCTTAAGTGATGGTAATAAGGGATGTGATGATCCTTGGACTCTTGGCAGACCTTGCCACCACCAGTGGCCCAGGTGGTGCCCCATCAGGGAGGGCAGGGCCTGCACTTGAGTCACTCAGTTTCCAGCTCAGCCTCCACTGTGAAGTAGCCTGCTCATTCTGCTTCTTGGCACACTTAAGAAAAACCTAAAGAAAATAAGTATTTAGCACCATGAAAGGTGAAAACTGCTGTCTTAAATTGATAGGTATCCGAGACAGAAACAAAACGCGCGTTTTCCAGTGCTGCAAGGTACCCAAGGTCCATAGGACAATGCACGTGCATTAGTTTTGAATTAGTTGGATTAGTTTTGAAGCTCATCCTTTGGGCTTTGAAATATCAGTTATACTGCAAGAACTCACAGCCTGTGAATATCTTCATAAAGTCAGCAACTATCACCATGATCTAAATAAAAGGATCTATCACCTACAATGTCACTAGAGGAAGAAATGCCAGATGGCCATTTCTCTTCTTTCCCCATAGTCTGATTAAAAAGTTTGTCAAGCAAGAGGAACAGACCCAAAATCAATTTATTTTGTTTCAGAATCTTACTCCTCCTCTGTACAGAAATATAGAATACTTAGGAGGCAATATCTACTTCATCTGTTGAAGTTACTGTAATTTGCTTTAGTTTCATTTAATCCTGTAATTTAATACAGGGATCTGGAATAAAAAATTCTCTGTTCTTGATCATAAGGGCTAGAGAAAGAAACCTGCACTCAGCTGGACACCAACTTTTTATCTGCATTGGGAAATACTAAAAGAAGATAGTGGAAAGTGCATGCCTAGGTCAGGAAAGGGTGCTAGGTGCTCTCCTGGGAAGAACTTTTCCCCCATACCTTTCAGGGTAGGTGCTAAAACAAGGCCATGTATCCTTGTGTTTCGAGAAACAGCAGCATGTTCTTGTGTGCTGCATTTAATATTGACCGAATATTTTAGTCTTAGCCTAAAAATGCTTACTAAGGCTTCTATGTGCATTAGCATTTTAGTTAAAAGCAAAACCAAAACCCCCACTGTATTATTTTAGAACTCAAGCAGGCTTGGATGCAAGAAAGCACCATGGGGAATTCCAGCCCAAAGTGCATAGCTGCAAGCAGAGGAAATTTAAGTGGCCAGGAACAATAAGATTAAAAAGTAAAAATATTCTGTTTCTGCCTAGATTGCCTTAATATTTGTTTTTCAATGAAATAGCCTTATTTTTTGTTTGAAGAAGGAATCAAATATTCTGTTTCACTGTGTGGATCTGGGAATAAATACAGTTAGTCTAGGACTTGATTGACAGGAAAAATACCCAATTGAATTTCTGTAGATCGCTGATCAATGCCAGCTTCAACCTTCCCCATAAGCTTGAGAAAATGAAACTGATGTCTCTGGAGATCTGTAAGGTTGCTCCTTCTTTTTCACTTTGAGATGTGAATCGATTGATTTGACGAAAAGTAATTTATCAAGGGGTAAAAGCAACAGGATAATTTACACTGCAATGAGATGATTTGCCATCCCTAAAATTGCTTTCCTGAAATCTAAAACTATGTACAGTCCTTTCCTTGGCAAGGCTATTAGTGGGGCTACTCTTTGCTTCCCGCTGCTTTGGCTGCAATTTTCCTTCAGTTTCTGATTTTCAGGTCCCTGCCTGCTCACCCCAGGCCAGATGCTGGCAGCTGCTGTCTGCATTTCAAGTCTCTTGGCTATTGCTCCCACAGGCAATCCTACTCTCCTTCATCCTGCACTTGGCATACTTGTACTGCTTCATCTCGCTGTCCCAGCCCTTGGCCGCCCCGGAGAAACTTTACTCTTGCCTCCTCAGCATGTATTCCTGCTGAGTGGAAACCTCTGGGTAGTTCCTTGCTAACAAGGCACTCCTGAAGCAGCCTTTCCCAGTCCCTTTTCCTAGGTTCCTATCTTTTTACTTTGAGCAGTTGCCTGAGCCACACCTCTTCACTTTTGGTCAGTCCAGACTTATAAAAAATCCTCACAGTTGTGAAATATCCTGTGTTTCATATCAGAACTTATTAACAAAAATGCTTCTGTTGCTACAGCATTTTGAAATGGTTTAGACTTGCCCATGTGTACCACTTCACAAATCTATTTCTACATCAGGTACCAAGTGAACACCATTTATTTAGTCTGGCAGAGATCACTTTTGTGATGTTTGAGCACTGAACTAACATTGGAGGAGAAAATTATGTTATTTTAAATTATTGCTTAGTTTTGATATTTGAGCTGTTCATAGAAGGCATCTTTTTTTTTTTTTTTTTTTTTTTTCCTAAGATACCCAAGATTTCCAGCCTTTTGTTGTGGTTAAATTATCTTAAATCTGTTGTTTTTACAACTTGCTTTTATTAGTTTCTTTTTATTATATAAATCTAAACTCAGTGTTCTTGAACCCATTAATTAAACATATCTTTAAGGGTTTGTTTATTTTGAGCCCAAGAATTAAAGAAGATTCTGAGACTATTTCTGAACCAAATCTCCCATATGGAGTGGAAAAAATACATCAAATATTGTTGCAAAAAAACCCTGCTATGCTCCTTAGCAAACAGTTCAGCTCTTTGAATTGTACCTGGTAACAGAAAATACACCACTGAGCTGCCAAGTGCATTTGAAAATTTTACTGCTTTGTTGTTCTGAATACAAAAAGTAATATTTCTTTCTTGGTCTAGATGAGAATATAACTGTTTTCAGAGCTTTTCTGTGGACAGAGTTAATTTTTTTTCTTTCATATCTTCCTTTATTTCTCTGCCCATGTTTCTTCTCCTCCACCACATCTATCTCAAGAGACGCCTTAAATTACATTTAGACTTGGTAAGACAAATAAATTGAGGATGAAAAAGAGCAACATAGTTTGCCTTAATGCAGACAAGCCAAGAATTTCCTTGAAAATTGGGATCTGAGGGTGGAGTAAAGCAAAAATTGAAGTTGTTGCAATATGAGTGAACAATCAGCATGTTCTATGATTGAGATCAAAACTATGTACAGCAATACACTTCTTTTAAAACAGATATGGTTGCATTCCTACTTTTTTGGTAACAAATACGCTTCATTGAATTGTAACAAACAAATTAAAGCCAGATTTCTTTTCCAATGACAGAAAATAATCAGATTCTCAGCTCTAGATAAGGTCCTTACTCTGTAACATTTACTTACACCATCAAGAACAGGAAGAGAAGATGTAAAAAGTTTACTTTTCTTTCTTTCTCTGTATCTGTAATTTTCTTGCAAGGACCTTTTCTTTAGAGTAGTAAAATTAACTGTTCAGATTTGAGCATCATTCCCCCACACTGAGTACTCTTTTTGTATGTGGCAGCCCCACAATATCAGATTCTGAAAATCCCGGCTGTTTTAGAGAGAAAAGTTAACACTTTGTCCATGTGTATTCGTAAACCACAAAAACCATGTATTTCCAATTCCTAATTTAATATGTAGAATCTAACATGAAAGACCCAGAAGACCTCAGTAAGAGTGAGGCCTCCTTGGGACACTGGTATGTACATGGAAAGTCTGTTCTCAGAGGAGCTTCCAGAAGTGCAAATCAGGAGAGCAAACAAAAGAAAAGAGAGATTTGATGTGACTTGCCCTAGTTTGCAGGGAAAGTGACTGAAAGAATTGAGAATAAAACACAACTGTTCTGACTCATGAGTTACTACTCTTATAACTGGAATTCAGTTTTTGTAGACACCTCAAAATGTCATTTTCATTGTCAGTGATACAGTCAAGACAAAACATCCCTGAGTAAGAAAAGGCAAATTATCATACAAATGTCGAAAATGATTGAACTAGATTTATGAAGGATTTGCCCTGCAATGTAGCTGAATTCTTTGAAGGAAATTGTGTGCATTGGAATAAGATTTAAAACATTTAAATAAGTTTGATGTGCTTTGATTCTTACATGAGGATAATTGCAATCTATCAATGGAAATATATCTTGAAATATCTGGCAAATAAAAACAGCTTTCAGGTTTTAATGGTGTGTATACCTCTTGTTTGTTAAAAACAGGTCTTCAGGCTGCTGAAATTAATACCTGATCTGCTTCAGAACCCTGAAACTCTGGTTCAAAAGAAGTTCAAAACTACTGTGTATATTGGAGCAGAGATTACTGTGAAGAATAATGATTGGAAAAAAACCATAAGTTTTATTTTTGTTTAATTCCGTACCTGAAAGAAATTCAGTTTTACCTTGAGAATGGCAATCATTCCTGGTTGGTTGCCATGCATGTATTCCCTTAATCTTCCTAATATTTAATTATGTATTATTTATAAAAATCATATAAACCTAAGCAAAGTGTATTAGAATGTAGTGAACTGAAACCTCCAGGTGACTTAAATGCTGCTTCTGTTCTTGCCCTCACATTTCTAGTCATGCTGTGAACTCTGTGAACTGTTATTGAACTGAAGTGAACAGGATTTCAGATATTTTTCAGGAAACTACACTTTTAGAATATAACAGACATAAGTGATAAAATATTACTCTGGGAGAGGAAAGCCAGAGAGAATTGTGGAGCAGTTCAACTATCTGGGTAATGTACATCTTAATATTTAACACAAATGTTCTCTTAGGTGCTCAAATTAATTGGTCTGTTGATAGATATACTGTCATGTGTTTTACAGAAAATATGTTCATATTCATGATTTGATTCAGTGAAGATTGGAAAGAATGCCTCCTTCAACTCCCAATAGGTTTCAGCTAAGTCTAAGACCAGACCTTCAAAAATTATCAGTGTCTTAACAGTTCAGTTGTTAAATTGTTGAGTTTTCTGATGTTGATTATGGGATTAGTCCCACAGACAGCATACATAAAGAACACTCGTTGAAACTGCTGACTCATTTCAGAGTGGATAATAATTTAAGTGAATTACCTTGAATTAACTGAAACAGATGTGTTCCTGGTCTTGGCAAAATTAACCTGTAAAAAGTTAAAATAAGTAAATTACTAGTCAGCTAACTTGGTAGATAAATTTCTCTCTAGAGTGATCTAATAAAAGTTCTGGGTGTAAGGTTGGGCTGTATGTTGAGCAGCTAATTTGCATCTTAGCTTGCATTTGCCTTGGTACAGTGGAAGAATAACTGGAATTGTGTGCACTGTATTAAATGTGTTGACTGAAGCTGTAAATTGGAAGAGATTGTGTTTGGTATATAAATCTGGAGAGCACTGCCAGGTTTTGTCATAAATATGTAACTTTCTGAATTCTATGGCAGATAATAAGAAACATGTCAATGAGTGATGAAATGTAGATTTCCAATTATTTTGACAACAATAAGCTGCCTTTTTGGCATGTATTTATTTAAAGTGCTTCATCATTTCTGCTTGAAAAAATGGAATGGAGGATGCATAACTGGAGGTGATTCCTGGGTGGATAGCAAAATAATGTGTTCAAAATTCCAGCGGGAAAAGTAAGACTTATGTCTGCCTTTTGCAGTAGCAATTAGTTCACCCGGTTGTTTCGAAAGGAAGAAATAAGTTTCTCAATACTCTGATAGAAGGAATTTATTAACTTGGTCTGTCTGTGATACCAAGTAAAAACTTCTGGAATTATAAAGAATTATCATTCTAGTATGTTTTAAAACTGTATCAATGACTGGTAATATGTAAAGATTTTTCTTTCAGGGGGGATGAAAGAAGGACAGCAATTTCATTATCAAACCCAGATACTGACAGCTTTGTTATGAGACCACCTACTTCAACTTTCGTGTGTTCTCTGGGAAATTGTAGAGTTTTGATGTTGCAGAAAACACAACCACCGCTTAGAGGGGAAAAGAGATTTATATTAATGAACATAGGCTACATGAACACAAGCTTATGTTTAGCTGTATTGCCATGTTTCATAAAAAAGGAATCTGACTTATTACTAAGAATTAAGGTTTGTGCAGTAAGGGTGTAAAAGCTGCCTGCTGGGAGATATGCTGCCTGCTTGGGATGATCTTCTCAAGGTCGGGCCATTCCCTTCTTACTGCAATTCTGAAGTTATGGACTAATTAAGTGTCCCAAATAAGCTTACCTGATTCACAGGTTCAGTGCAGACTGGGAGAATGAGGTCTTGTTGAGTTTGCTTTTACAAAGGGAAAAACTTGAGAGCTCTGTGCACTATTTTCATTCAGGTACTTCCAGAGGGTAGGGATAACCCAGGCTGGTATGATTTGCACAAGCATTATGAAATCTTTCCCAAAGTATTTCTTTGGTATTATAACACACAAGTGAATAAAGAATGCTTTTTCATCTTGTGAGGCTGGGGGAAGCATTATTGCATTGTTATTACAGTAGAAGCATTGCTGTAGAGGAAGAGAAAGCTGGCAGGCATGGAAGAGAGGATTCATCAATATTTTGAAAACAGATTTAGATACCTTTTCAAGTCAGATGCAAAAACAACCAAGCCTGATGAGACTTTGTTACCCTCTCTGCTTATGAAATTTTTACAGCCACATGTACCCTTACAGGGAGTAATTTCAAATATGAATGTCTGATTTTATACTCAGGGCTAATAAACACAAGATAATGTTGGCTTCTTCCCTTCCCTTCCCTTCCCTTCCCTTCCCTTCCCTTCTGGCCCCNTGACAGGGCATGAAGGCAAGAGAAAACAGTCTTTAAAGGCACGTTATAAATCACTTTATGATGGTTGAACTATGATTTAATCCCTTCCCTTCCCTTCCCTTCCCTTCCCTTCCCTTCCCTTCCCTCTTGCACCTCACACAAGATCAGTGGATTCCCTTTCAGTTCTAACATACCACTTTGTCTTAACCTATCTCTGCAAGAAAAACCTTGTGTTGAAGAACATGAACAGTGATGTTTTGCTGAGCAATTACTTTCCAATGACATTTTATAGAAGGCTCCCTTATCAAACATAGACATGAGATAGAAAGGCAACTGTGTAGGTGAAGACCAATGCAATGCATGAAAATTATACAGATTGCATGGAAATATCCTTACTTAACATATTGTGTACTGCGTTGCTGAGCCTCTGTGCTGTTAACCTTTATTATGTCAGCTATTGTGGTGACCTACATGCTACTATGAATAATTTTGCCAAAGCATAAATATGTTTTGAAGTACAGTTTTATAGCACATGGTATTTTTTTCTATTACGTTTGCCAAAATTACTTTTGTTCTGAAATCTGTGTAGAGAGTTTTATACCTAATTCTTTATTTTGGCAGTAATTATGTTCACCTCAAAAGTAAGTAATCTTAAGTATTTCGATCTTAAATTTATTTTATTCCTCATATATTTTTAATGTTCCCCATTTTTGACAACACCTACTTTTCAAGTGTCCATTCTTTAAAAATGTAGAATTCATTTGTGCCAGAATGTGATGTGTCTACAGTCCACTCTTTATAGGAACAACAGTTGTTAGTATCTCTAGTTCATATAAAAAGAGTTAGCAACTCTGAATTACTCTTG
>VZTJ01006819.1:1255465-1348069 GCA_013397795.1 Orthonyx spaldingii | reverse complement strand
GGAGCAGGAAAGAAGCACCAAATGAGATAAAAACATAACACAGCCATGACATTCAAAGGTGCAAAAATTAAAGATGTAGAAACTATACAGAACCTATGAAATTTACAACAGCACACTACCCTCATACAGTGATTTCTGTACATTATATACGTTTATATATACCCATTCACAGTTTTACTATGAAAGTTCACCTCTTACCTACTGCTTGTTCTTTTTTTCCTTTGAAAATACACATAATTAAGATGTACTATATAAGCTATAACCGCGTGTTACTCCTATAGGTAGAAATAGGTAGAATTACTTTTCTTACATCTTGTGAGAGAAACATTACACTGTAAACCAAATCCCATTTTTATTCTAGCTATGTAACAAAAATAGAAAGTGTTTTAAATTGTCTGTTGTTTCAGTTTTTAATTTTTATTTTTATTTTTATTTTTATTTTTATTTTTATTTTTATTTTATTTTTATTTTTATTTTATTACAACAGAGAAAAGGGAAACATGGACATTTTCAGAGCTAAAGTGACCTTTTACTAAAGTTGTGAAGATTAGAAGGGTTATTATTCATAAATGAGTCATTATTCACCAGCTGTAATGGCACTAAGGCAGACTAAGCAGGAACCAACTGAAGAGGAACTCAGTAATGGTTCTCAGGCTAACCAAAATCCTCATCAACCTTTGATTCCTTGGTGTCTGTTCCTTTCATTTCATTTGGAAGTGCCTACTGAGGGACAGGCAGGCAGCGGCTCAGGCATGCATCAGTTGCAGAAGCAACTGATTCATCCAGAAGGTGAAAAAAGTCCAATCTCAGTCCAACCCTGAGCTATCTATTTTCAGTTGAAGCAGCTCATTTGGAAAAAAAAAAAAAAAAAAAAAAGGGTGAATAGATATCCTGATGACCTGGACTAAATGAAAAAATGCAATTAAAGTTGTGAAAAATGATTCTAATGACCAGAGCTGCTTTGTGTAGCATCTGAAATTTATTACACTGTGTCATTACATTACAACTGCTGTGGTGAATTTAATTTCTGTGTTAGTTACGACATTTTTCTGTAAAGCAATAAGGTTTATATCATACTGTGAATGATGAGGATGTAGTATGCTTAGGTATGTTTTATTCTTGTTTTTTTTTTTAACTTTAGCAGAAACTCCATTTTCGCCTTGACCAAAGATACAAAGTTATGAATTAAACAAAAATAATTAATTTTGTGAGAAGGAAACACAAAGGTATGTTGTATAAAATTCTCTGGTGGAAAAAAAATCCCTTCTTAATTGATAGGCACACAGCTGAAGATGAGTGCCCTGAGATCACTAGTGAGCATTAATGATCCTGAACAGCCTCACCAAGGATCCCCACTTGACCCATGAGAGCAGGGGTCCCATTTCACTCCCATCAGGGTACTTGCCTGGGCCTGTAGGTTGTAGGTTCTATGCCTTCATACTTGTGCATCTGCAAAAATGAATAGCTTTGTATCCACTTTATGTATCAATTCACTGAACTGTGAGACAATGCAGTAAAGGGAGACGTAGGTTTTAAAGTAGAGTTTGCTCAGGCTGAACATAAGTTTAACTTACTAGGTTGTGGGTAGTTACAAAAGTCACATAAACTGAAATGCTTTAATACCTATCTATATGTTTTGACGACTTTTTATTTTAGTATCTGGCCAAAATACTGACACTTCAGTATCTACAGTCAAACATTAGGCTCCTAAAGGAAAAGACTCACTACTCTGAGTAAATGATTCTATGATTCTAAGTAAAGGAAATTAAGTTTTGTTGCTATCAATAGATATTCTGCAAGAGTTTAGCTCTGCTGGTAATGTTGAGCAGGGAAATACAAACCTTCCCCCTGCATACAGAGCAATTTCTTATCTCTAGGTAGTTAACTTTGGCTTTTATATGAAACACCTGTAGCAGTGGTGGACAGGTTTTCCTACTAGAAACATTCATTGTTCTATATATAAAACAGCTATATATTTAGAAAAAAAAATAGCTTCTCTATATTTTCTTGGGCCTTAGATGTTACGTGTTTCTATCTTCTAAACCCAGCAGCAGATACCCTTTAGATTAAGGTTGAATTTGGGACCTTATTGTTATTAGCAATAAGAGAAAAACAATTACACTTGAAAGCTGAGGACACCTGACGTGGAAATCCTCTGCAGGCAGAATACATAAAATGTGACAACTGTTTTCAAATGAAATCAGCTTTAAATGTCATCATTAAGTATGCTGTTAATCATTTTGTGGAACCATCTTACTAATGTGAGTTATTTGTCATGAGGGATTTAATTGAAAAGACATTCTAAAAGAAGAATATTATGGGTCTTACAGCTGAAATCAATAAATGTGTTAACTGTTTAAGAAACCTCGTTTCTTTAGTCAAAAGCATCAGTTAAAAGTGACTGGAAGATTTTAAAGGTGTAATACAGAAAAATTAATGGATAACATCATTGTAACACAAAAATGCAGTAACTTTGGCCTGAGCTCTGAATTTTGAAAAACAAATTAAGCAGAACTGGTCTTTATGTGTTTAAGTATTTTTAGTCCTTCTAAAAATGTTTGCAAACTCACATGTTCTATTTTTAAGAGCATGAGGATTAGTTTCTAGATTTATTGCAAGCTTCCTTTTCATGGATGCTATTGCTGAATCTATATTACTACTTTGCACCTAACTTTTGCATCATATGAAAGTACTTTGGCTCTTAAATGTGGTTGTTTGTGCTTTTTAGAACATTATTGACTGCATTTGGTAATAAATTTTCTGTAAGGCAGTAAAAAAGTTAAGTTAGAATTGAATAAAACCAGATTTGCATCTCTTAATTTTAATAGTACCAAAACAAGTTTCGTAGCTTATTCTATATTCTACCCTCTGGAATATATATTGTGTCCTTTAGAAGCCTCTACTTAGTTTTATTAGTTTTAACTGTGTATGAGACAGTTTCTTTCTTAATGTCCACTCAACCCATCAGGATTTAAGAGACCCTGACAACTACCTTCAAACCCTGCCATCCATTTGTATTTAGGTGTTGTAGGTGACTGACTTACTTTCCTCCACTAAACTGTTGTGCATTGAGAGGCTTTTACTGAAGGATTCAGGTAGTCAAATATTCAGAAAGACCAATTCACATGTTCTGCAACTTGTGAGTGTAGGGTTTGGAGGTGGATTTCTAAAAGTCTTGATTGTTTCCATATATACTTCATTCATATACATATGCACGAACACACATTGAAAATTTTCTTGTGGGACAGAAGGAACTTTTCTAAAAGCAACTGTAATGTGCTCTAGAATAAGCTTAAGTTATTAGTCTTAAGTATTTAGGCTATAAAGATGGTCCTTGTCTGGGATGTGTTTAAGGAGGAGGATTCCCCCTGCTCTCCCTACTCCATTCGTGTGTGTGTTTAAGCTCCAGTTACTGTAAGTGGTGTGTTAAGATTCTTTGGGAATATATGCATTGCAGAGTGTAGAAACAGAAGCAAGAAAAAACAAATTTACTAGTAAATTCCATAAAAATCCTGGAGTATGTAAGAAGGGAAAAGTAGACTGCCATTATAAAAATATTGTCTTTGAGATGGGTGTTGAATGCTTGTAAAGTATGTAAGATGTGGTTTATCTCATATGACTCTACTGATTCCCATGCTAGTGCTGCTTCTGCCAGGACATCCATTCTGACTGAAGCATTTCAAGGGCAAATGCAACTACACAAGTTATCTCAAGGTCAGTCATGCTTTCATAAACCAAAATTATTTTTGACAAGATGGAACTTAATTTGCCCAACTGTTGGATATTAAAATTGTAAGTCATGCAAATGAATTTGGTATGCAACAGCTATATTTGAAGTTTGCTTTTTTTACTTCTCTTAATTGAGGAATTCTGGCAGCAAGATACCTCTTTTATATCTAGTGGATGCTCATACCTGGTCATCTTGTACCCAAGAAACTCATCACTTGTGTTCACCAGAAATCCTCATTAAGCAGACTTAAATTTGTTCCACTGTTTGACAATTGAATTTCCCTGATGGACTGTGATGAATACTGTTATTACTTATATTAAGCCTTTAGCTTTGGAAAGAGTACAACATGGTAAAATGTTTCACATTATTCGGCAAAGAGCAGGTAGTCATGTAAACAAAAGGCAGAGTTTTAGTTAATTAACTGGTAAAGTCTAGATGTACTACATACTGTAAGACTTACAATAGTTTAGAATTATTGTTGGGCATGAGGTGTTTTCATACCCACTGGGGAGAAAAAGAATTGTCTGTGGATATGTTCCCTGTTAGCTGGCAAAATAGCCTGAAATTGAATGATGTACTTCTGGTTGCTTTGGGGACCTCTTTCTTTTCAAAAGCAAAGAAGCCACCCTTGCCCACGCAGTCGCACAAGTGGTGTTTCCAGTGCTGAACCCAATATGAAATAATCTGCTCTTCACTGTAGATCAGGTAATACTGAGCCAGCCTCTCAGCTCTTAATTGGGTAATTAATATGAGAAATGGAGGCTATAACTTTAAATTTTATGACATGGAACAATGCAGCATACAAGTTCCCTGCTATGTTCTGTAAATAAAAGAATAAATAACACGAAAGCCTGTTTATAATTTCACACACACCAGTAACACTGAATAATTGCTCTTTAATGGCATCTTTCTTTGAACAATTTTCATTTGTTATGCTTTAATTGTTAGTAATGCTTAGTGAGCTGACTTCAGTATTTGTAACTTTTAGGAAGGAAGAAAACACTTGGGAAAACAGGAGGAAAATCAGGTCTTTAGTTAAAATATTTGCACTGTACCACTTCAGTTACAATTGAAATGCAAAAGAGAAAAAAATGGAATTAATTTGCAAGATTACTATACCTGGCAGAAGAAATAGGATTGCCACAATAGCTTGAGGCACTCTGAACAGAGAAAAAGAGTTCATGAATCCGAGTATTTCATCCTTAGAAAATGTGTTTTGGTCCAACAAAACTCAGCAGACTAGAAAAAGCTTGATAGAGTTGTGTGTATCTTTACGGATAACAACTGACTTAAGCAAAATCCCTGTAGTGGAAGAAGGAATGCTTTTGGTTATCAATAGATATTTAAGTTTGGGGTTGGTTTGTTTGTTTTCCTTTTTTTAAAATTATATTTATTTCTTTATTTATTTTACATGGGGGAGAATTGTGCCGCTAATGATGTAATTCTAAGTGTAGCTACATATTCTTATGGAAATAAATTAATATACAGATGCGTTATTTTACCTGGTTGTCAGGATCCTCAAGCAGTGGAGTTTTCTGCAAATGTAGTAATTTGTATAGGTGGTTTCTAGCTTTATTAGTATTCATTCCGAACAGAAGCCTTGGCTCATTTTTTCTTTTAGCTCTCATTGCCTGATAATCCATCATAATTTAGCTCCAAATAACTTTGGCATAAAGGAACAATGTCATCTGTGTTGTAGCTGAAGTTTGTGAAGTAAGCTTAGGGTAAACTTGAACAAGAACATTACGGTTTATTTAAAAATAAAGTTAAGTCTTGCCATATTATTAGTCAACCAGAATGCTAGAATAAGTTGTTGTGGTTTGCATTGCAACAAGATAAATGTAGTATTATTGGAAAATTTCAGGTATGTAAGTTCAGAGAAGCATCTGAGAAAATGGCAACTATTTGAAACAAACGTAATTGTTTCTCAGCACAGCAGCTTAATACTAGAGGAGCTACCTTTTTAAGTCATATTTTAAAATTCAGACTTAAAAGTGTTAAAGGTTTTGTACAGTGTGTTATGCCTCGTGTACTAAGTTTGTTAAGTATAGGAATACGTAAAATAAAATTGGAATTTCTTACAGGTATTACTTTCTTTTAAAAATTGAGTAGGCATCCATGTGTTTGAGATATAACCAATTATTTTATGATCTTACTATGTGATGGAGATTCACCACAACCTTATTGAACACAGGATGTGACTCTGAAAGCATGTACTATATACAGCAAAATTGTATGTAGTTGTTATTTTCTGTATAAACAGGATCTTCAAATTTGAAGGCTTAATAAATCTTCAAGCTACATATAAGTCTGCTAACCATAGATTAGTGGCTTCCTTAAAAAAGGAGGGTTGTCTGTGGTTGAATGTTGTACATTTTTGTTCAGGTTTGTTCAACTTACTAGCCATGTTTCATCCTAGATTATATATGAATGTTATATGATCTGTCAGGCGTCATAAATGAACTACACAGCTTTGTGAATTATTGTGCCTCATCTGAGCTGAAGTACCTGTTCATGAATGCATCCTTAACTGCACTTATGGCTGCAGATACGCTGTAAAGAACATTAAATTAAACCTTTCATTAGCATGATTGAGTTGTAATAGCTTAACAAGTTTCCTCCCTTCAGCTAACCTTTGCTATCCATTAGTTGGGTGCATGCATTGCCTGTCAAATTGAGAGATAATGCAGTTTAGTTTCAGATTTGAGCTAAGTCATGTAATTTCACATTTAGCTTTTACATTCAAGATTAAGCTAAGTTATGTTCTCCCATAATTGAAGTAGGCTAAAAGCACGCAGGCAGATGGTTATTTCAGCCTGGCAGTGTAACACATTCAGATTATGATAACTTGCTTGTGCCTGAGCCAGGAATGTGCTCTCTATTAGTTCTACTGCTGTTCTGCAGAAAAAAACCCCAAAAACCCAAACATCAGCGTGTGGAATTAGAATAGCAGGTAGGACAGTGGTGTGGCTGCATTGTCCTGTGTGGCAAGGGCTTTCCACAAATGGCTTCTGTCTCTGTACAGAGATCTAAGATGACCTCTTTCCTCAAATTTGTGTTCTTTGTACTTCAGATTTTTTTTTTTTTTATTTTCTTTAAGATAGAAGGGAGTGGCAATATGATGCTGTTTCAACTATAGTGGTGCCTTTCTAGGGCACCCTGTCAAAGAAGTATGTTAAAATGCTGTGGGGAGAACAAATGGTTTAAAAGAATTGAAGGAATGGAACCGGCAAGTCTGGTAATCAAAAAAAACTGGAGGAGAGTGATAGTCTTTATTCAGCTGGATCTCAGGGCTGCCAATTTCTGTAACAGCAGTAAGCTTGAAATATATGCACATACTTGCCTGGTCCTCAGGGTACATTTTATCACTAATAACCTTGGTACCTAGCCAAGAGTATTCTGCCAACATTTGCTAGGTTTGAAAGGCCAACTCAAGGTGTTTTTCCTCCAATAAAGGAACAATAAGAGTGTTCTTATCCAGCTGACCTATCTGAAGAGTTTATTAGAGAATTTGTCCTTTTGTCCACTTTTTTTCTGTTCTTGAATCTGTACTGCAAACCAATAAAACCAATAATATCACAAAACAATAAAACAAACATTATCACAAACACAAGCTTTTAATTTCTGAAAATGGTATGTGTTATCTTAAAAGCTAATTCAGGCGGTTCGGATCCTTGGCCATGATGTGTCTCCCATGAGATGTTGATTTCCTCTGAAGCTGCAGCTAGACAATTATTCCAAGTGGGAAGCCTAGCAAGTTAATGAAAGTAGGATGACCAATACCTTTGGCTTTAATGATACAACTTTTTGTATCTTCCCATTTTTGTTTTTGACAGTCAGCTCTTCTGTGCTTGAAATTTATGGTGAAAGAAAACTGAAGACAAGTGACACTTTTTAGAAGTTACATCTGAAATTTAGTATCTTGTTGCTATGTATTAAAGGCATCACCTAACAGCTAAACCAGGGGTTCAGCGTGCCTCTGATCTTTGTCTGTAATCGTGACCAATGCTAGCTTGGTCATGTTGAGTGAGTTGGTGTCTTTCTGACATTTAAGAAAATGACAAATCAAAGCCCTGTGTCACTGTTATTTATTTTTTAAAAATCATTATGAACTGAAACAATTTAGGGTACTGGGATGAAAAATGATAGAGTGCCAAATATTTACTAAAAAACACATAATCAATTTTGGAATGTTATGCTTGCTGTGGATAAAATGCAAGAACTTTTGAGATTACCTTTTATACTATGAAATTTATGCTTTCCTAGTGCAAATGAGAGCAAGTTTCTGCTTTCCATAAAAGCTGCTGTGCAGTTATCAGGCATAGAAAATATGTCCCAGGATTACTTCATAATGAATAAGATTAAAACATACAATATAAAGGGGAGGCATGAGATAATATGCATTAGTAAATTTATAAATTCAAGTTGTCCCTATGCTCCTGAGAAAAGCAAGGGTGGGTTGGAAATAATTTTCTCTGGACAAAATGAGCTTCCCCATAAATGATAGCATATATACTACTACTATAGTAGTATCTATATATCTCCATCCCCTCTCCTTTTGTAACAGCCAAGATTTTGGGTGTGGGATAGAGCACTTGCAAGTGCTTATAAACCTAAAGTCAGTGGTGTGTACAATGTCTTAATGAACCTTCAAGGAAATTCCACAGCCATATTTCTTTCAGAAGCAATGAATTTCTTCATATAAAGGTAATGTGAAGGATGGTTGAAAAGATTTCATTTATTTCCACATGTTTGTAACTGTGGCTTATTTTAGTGTTTAAAATCTTCTCTGGCCACAGTTCAGGGCTGTTAAGAGTATTTATTTCTTTTAAGTGATTTCCAAAAACCATTCTGATGTTGTTGCTGGTAGAACCTTTGTGGATATTTCAGACTTTTGGTTGGTTGGTTTTTTTTTTGACACTGCAACATCTAAAGATATCAATTTTATACCGAAGAAATACAGCACTTTCAGAGGCTTCTGCAGTGATCAATGTCAGCCACAAGTGTACAGTAAGTGAGATCAATAATCCATTTAGCAATTCTGAGAAACTGGTCAAGTGACTTCTGTAAGCAAAAAGCAAGTTCTGTGAGAACTATTAATCACTGTACAGAAGCAAGGCCTTACATTTAAAAAAAAATCAGAACAATGAATAATGTATTAATTGTAAATATCCTAAATATCAGTCAAATAAATCCATGCTCTTTGGAGGAGTAAAGATATCTTTGGATGAGTAATTTCTTTGTACTCTTACCTGGGGCTTTGCTAACAAGTACATAAGTATGTAGTCTCTGACTCTCACTCTCTTTGCTTCACATATCAAAGAAGTAAAATCTTGTTTTGTGGTTTTTTTTCTCAGTCAACAGATATAAATAAAAGGTTATCGCTTTCTTATTGAAAAAGCTTGAAAATATAGAATGAATTACTATAAAGCAGTTATGGTAGAGTAAATGACTAGAGTTCAGAGGAATCAGGGATATGTATCTTGCATGGGCTCAACTTCTTCACCGTTGTCATATACCTTTCTTCCTAAGTTAGCCTTCAATTTTTATGAAATATAAGATGAAAATTCTCATGGATTGTTGTCACCAAGTTTTTTTCGTATGCCCTGCTAATGTCCAGTTGTATGAAGAGCCCAACATGCTAAATAGCTATTGGCTGGTGTGTATGTGTGTGTACACACATGTAAAAGAAAATGATATCCACTATAATGTTGCAGTAATGCTGCACTCTTATTTCTTCCAGATATAAATAAAACATGATCAATATATAACTAACTTATGCTATACGGTCAATATATAGATAACTTCATTTGAGTACCTCTTGTTGAACTACTTTATTGGAGATCATGTAATTGAGAAATAAACACTCAAATTCAAATGTGATCTTGGTTATCAGTTTAAATTCTCCATTGATTACTTGAAATTGAAATTATTTAAATGAGAATAGGTATCCAAGAAATGAGGATAATTCTGAACAATTTATTGGTGTTGAAGCCATGAATAATTCAGGACCTGCATCTCTTTAAATGACACGTCATGAACTAGATTGTTGCAAATTACAAGAGTATGACAATGATATAATATCACATAAATCTGATATTCATCTACAAAGGTTGGTTGTTTGTCAAGCTGTTTGTGGGTTTGCAGCTGACCTTTAAAAACCTGAGGATGAATCAAACTACAGCATGAACAATGAAAGTCTTTCAACAAGTAAGTGTAATAAATCTACCCACTTAGAGACTGAAGCAAGTATAATATATAAAACTAAAGACAATCTTTAATAGACACACAGAACATAGGGAATTAATTCTGAATATGGCAAGATTCATTATAGCTATGGTCACATTGAGGGTTGAAGATATATGAATGCATTTGTGTATTCAAGATTCCATACTCTACTCTTAACTGTATCTTGAAACAAACCATCTTAAAAGTTATCTTTGTGAAGCAGGGAACCTGGAACTTCAATCCCTTTATCTTTCAAAATTGTGGTTTAGTCATGATAATTGTGCTTCAGTGTAGAAGAAGAAAGAGAAAGTATGTAGTATGTAGTAGAAGAAAGAACCCCTACTCTATTTTGTGTGATTCTGGTTGAATTCCTGGCAGGGGGTGGGGGAATGAAGAACTTCTTAAAAATAACAATACTATTTGTGAATTTTTGATAGCTGTGTTTTTAGAACAGGATGAATGAATATAAAATGCAGGCTGTGAGATCCTTAGGACAAGGATGCTGCTTGATTTGTTCAGTGCAAAGTTAACATAAACCTTGTAAGACCAGCTCATTACTGGGACTCTTCAATGCAAAGTCTGGGAAACCTTAATCTTGGAGACTGGACTTCTCCTGATGCTGAATCATTTCTGTTCTTATAATATCTGCTTAAGGTAATAGAATGCTTATTGTAGTTTGCAGCCTCTAAACAGAGTTATAACTCTTGGCATTTCCTTTTTGCAGGGCAAAGTAGTATAATTTTAAGTATTCATGCAATATTTATTACAATATGACAAAAGGAATTTTGTTATTCTAAGGAGTAATAAGCATTTTAAATAAGCAAACAAGCCAAAACAAAACATTAAGTTGGATCATTTAAAAAATGATTGACAATTGGCAACTTAAAATATAACCTTCCACTTTTTAGTGCTAATTATAGAAATTATATTTCTCTTTCTAGCTGACAGCTGAAGAACCTATACTATGTGTGCTGATTACAGATGGTAATCTTTCCTGAACAAGTTGCTTGCTTTTCTGCTGAAGATCAGGATTGATTGTGATGGCAAGAAAAATTCAAAAGTAGCTGTGTATATGATTTTCCGTGCAAGGAGAAATGAATATATTTAAAGTATCAGCTTTGAATGTTAAATTTAGTCTTAACATTGCATTACTAGCTGATGAGGTATCACACTTAATCCATCTGTGCCTGAACCACAGGTTGCGTTTAGTTAAAATGATTGTGCTAAATCAAAACTCAATTTTCAGTGTGGAACATTCAGCCAAACACCAAATATAATCATGTTTAAATTGAAACTATAAAACAGAGTTCTCATGAAATGTGAAGCTGGGCAGAAATAATTTGGCTATGTCCTTCAGAAACTCTAGCTATGAGACCTGAGCTATTTCAGCATTTTGAGCAAACACCAGTGAATTAAGTTCTCCCTTGACAATAAATGAGGATTTTATCCTGCTCAAAATTGAGTTTCGTTGTATTTATGAACTTAGTGTTTTTCAGGCTTACTGGGACACCAAATAGAAAATCAAGCCAACTGAACATCCACCAAAATGAGAGGATTTGTGGTGCATAGGTGAAACTCTGTCACATGTGTGACTGTGCCTTCCTCCCCCATATGTAATAAGTACATATATTTGCATGAGTTATTGTTGCTTATTGTTGACTATCAAATTATAAAAAGTGCTAAATTTAATGTCTAGCTATCATATTGCAAAGGGGATTTTCCTGTCACCATGGAAATTTTCTTATCACACAGGACAGTGTAGGAACTGTAATACTTTAATTTTTTACTATTGCTCATGCAGTGTGTGACTATATTAATTTTTGGTAAAATGAATGCAATAAAGGGTTTGTTTGCTTAAGATGGAAATTCACATAGAAAAGGTGCATACTGTTCTTACACTTTGTATAGTACAGTGAACTTAGGAAGGCAGTATTATCTAGTAAATTATTACTTGATGTGTATCACTTTGGAATGGTAAAGAGGCGTAAGATACTGAAGGCACTGAACACAAGTGAAAGAGACAGCTTGTACTTTGAAAAGAATAAGTCATAATAAGTAGTCATAGAAGTGAAATGTTTGTATAAACAGAGTCAAATTTCCACCTAAATGTGCAGGCTGTCCTCTGAAATCTGTTGGTTTTGTCACTGTAGTAAGATTTGTGCTGGATGATGATATTTAGGTCTAGGACTGTCTGTCTACAGTTGTGCCTCTACCTTAATCTAGCTTCCCTTTCCATCTAGCAGATTGTTCTGTCAAAACTATTGAAGAGGCTAGAATAAGCATGGCAGTGGATGCTCAGGTTAGCCAAGCAGGCTGTCATGGCTTGCACAAGGTATGCATGATACAGGACAAAGTTTGCAACATTGACCACGGCATCTGAGTGACATGGAGCCTGTTCCAGACAGTTTTCCTAGGATTGTTCAAAAGATGGTGATTATTTTGGGAAGCGAGAACTGCATGCATTATGCTGAGACAAGAGTGATATTTACTACACTGGCATTTGAATTTGCAGGAAAGAAAGAGCAAGTACTTCATATTTTTGCTGGAGAATAAGAATACTATTATAAATGCTTTGTATATGGACACAGTGTGTCTTGTGCTCAAGGAATCAATGCTTCTAAGTGTCTCCAGTGGAAACAATGTGGGTTTAAAAAGAAGAGTTGTGTAATGTTAAAATGAAATGAATTTTTAGTCATTGCTCTTTGTTTGTTAAATCAACACTGTTCATCTTTTTTGCTCAACTGTTTCTTAACCTTAAATTAAAAATATTACTATAAAACCTCATACTTTCATCACTTGTGTGCTACAATTTGTGAGAAGATGGAAGCATGATGAAAGTTTGTATTTAACAATAATTCAGAACAAGGTCACTGTTTTTTTCTGTCTCCTGTTAAATTAGGCTTTAACAACCATTTTAGAGGCTATTGGTGAATATTTTAATGTAAAGGTTAAATGTTTCAGAAAACACAATATGTCTGTCTTCATATTACCAAGTATTGGGCTGTTGTCTGGAATAACAAATGAGAAATATGTTTTAATAGTTACTTATATATCAAACTTCCCAAAGCTCTAAATGAATAGTGTTAAATTTTTAAAGAGCTTGTAATAGTAAGGAAATTGTGACTCTAAAGCATGTTAATAACATCTGTTCTTGAATTTTGCATGAATGACAATGTGCTTGTTTGGTTGAACATCCTAGAATAGCTTCCCAGGGTAATACTAATGCTAGCCAATCAGTGTTGTTGTCTTTCTCATACAACTTGATATCTTGCAACTGTGATGATTCACTTTAACTATGGAAGAGTGAGCTGTGCTGAAACACTGGAGACAAGCAGTATACTGGGGTCTTCTTTAAAAATAGTTTCATTTTCCTACTATCTTGATACATATTTTTTTCATTTTATCTCCAGTCTAACAGCTTAATACTGCTTTTTCGGTACTTTGATTAGTTTTCTGAATTTTACTATAAAGGCAAAGAGTAGAAATAAGTGAAAGAAGAGTTTGCTATTCAATAAAACCATAACTTTATCATGTTCATCTATAGAATAGTTAGAAAAACTCCCCACATTGCAGTATTAGCAGAAACTGGGAATTCAGAGTCTTAAAACTGAAGTTTCTAAATAACAGCACTGAGTGATGGGAGAGCACTAGAAGATGCTGATGGAAGTACTAGACGCAGTAATATAGTAAATAGAGCTTGGTAGGAGATCCATGACTATCCCAGTGTCATGTTCTGGCTTGGAAATGGAGAGCAGTTGAGAGGAAACCAGCCTATCAAAGATCAGCTGGACCTTACTGTACCAAAAAATATGTCTCCGCTCTAATTTTGCATTTACCTCAAGATTTTGCCAGCCTGGGTAATCTCCAAATAAGCAGAGAGGTTTTAAGAGCCTGTTTGAAACAGGTGGGAAATATTTTAGCCTCATTTCTAAGTATAGTAATTGTACAATAACAACAGATAGCTTGTCAGAGAATTTTTTGTTGCTATTTTTGATGCTTTCTGTACACTCAGTTGTATCTGGACTTCCTCTCTGTCACCTTCTCCCTTTTCCTCCACTCCCCGCCCCATTATTTCTACCTTCTACCTTCTATGCATACTCAAAAGAATAGATATACTTTGTCCTATTACCAACCCCCAAATTCACATTATTATTTGTGTCTGACAGTGTTTCCACTGAGGCGTGTGGGTTGTAGATGAGTGCATGTATATAGATGTGTGCCTATTTTGTGAACAGATCTATAGCTCTCTTTATTTCCAGTATTCTACCTTACAAGCATTGGATTCTGACATGCTCACTATATTCGATCTGGGATAACCTTAGAGAAGATTTTCAGGACTCCTTTTGTTTTAAAATGCTGTTACTTCATCAGTAATCCCATTCCCACCATATTATTTTGTATCATACGTATAGAAATAATTTATTTTAAGATTGTAGGGTACATAGGGGCATTAGTTTTTATCAAGGCAATGGTCCTTGCGACTAAAGTGAATGAAAAAAAAAAAAGCAGATACTACTGATTTTTGGTGGTTTTTCTTAATCTTAAATACATTTGTTTCTTTTGTTGTAGTCCACGGAGACAAAGAATTTAGGATTGCAAAAGAAACACAGATAAACAAGTGTGTGCTTAAAGTCAAGAAGCAATATTTTGGGTCAGCCTTAGCTTCCAAGATGGATAAATTCATGTTTTGGAATATTGAGCATCATATAGTAGCAAGCATTCACAGTACATTACTTGGACATAGTGAAAGATGCCTTGATTAACATGCTTGCATGAGTACTATGTAACAGCATAGCAAAAAATTGAATTCTAAGATCCCAGTTTGACTCATATAATGCATAAGGTTTTAATAAGATTAAAAAAAGAAATCATAGAGCATTCTTGTACTAGTCCTGTGTTCCTAAAGTGTTATTTAATGTTCTTCCAATGTTGTAGACTACTGTCATCTCCTAGGAACGAACTTTCAGTTCATGTCATAATTTAATTCTGACAAAACCAGTGCTTTTTAAAAAACTTCATTCTGAGATTATAAAGACTTCACTTCAAGTATATCCTGTAGCAATACAGCCCTGTAACAGCATTGGAACTAGCAATGAATATGAATTTTTCCTGAAAGCAACCCCCTGAACTCCAGAAGTATGACACGTCTGGTTCATGGCATGTGGCTATTCTACTGTTTCACTCTAATGTTAGTGTTAACTTCCAAAGTAAATAATGTCTGTATCTTATATATTCATCAAGGCATTGTGCTGTGTCTACCTTATAGAATTTGGCTTTGCTGCTTCCATTCATCTTCCACTTGTCATGCAATGTCTAGTACAAGGGTAATTGATAAAGAAGTGTGAACTCAACTGAGTAAGATATATAGAGTGGCCATTCTTTGAAAAATGTGTACAATGTTATTTATTAATAATAAATATGTTTAAAGAATGGTTTGTCACTCTGGATGACAGATGACATTTCTCAGTTTGTACTGTGAGGAAGGTTGCTACAGCTATGAGATGCAGAATCATAGAAATCCCTATGTTGAAAAAGATCTCTAGGATCATCAAGGCCAAATATTTTCCCAACACTGTCAAGTCCATCATGAAATCATGTTCTTAAGTGCCACATCTGCACATCTTATAAATATCTCTGGGGATGGTGACTTCACCTCTTCCCTGGGCAACCTGTTCCAGTGTTTCACAGCCCTTTTGATGAATTTTTTTTTCTATAATCCAATCTAAACCTCCCCTGGTGCAACTTGAGGCCATTTCCTCTTGTCCTTTCACTTGTTACTTGGGTGAAGACACTGACCCACATAGTACTACACCCTCCTCTCATGTAGTTGTGGAGAGCAACCAGGTCATCCCTTTTCTCCAGGCTAAACAACTCCAGCTCCCTTAGCCACTCCTCAATAAAACTTGTGTTCCAGACCCTTCACCAGCTCCATTGCCCTTCCCTGGACATGCTGCAGCACTTCAGTGTCTTGAGGGGCTGAAAACTGCACAAAGGAATAGAGGTGCGTCCTCACCAGTGCTGAGTACAGGGGTACAATCACTGCCCTGGTCCTGCTGGCCACACTATTTTGATATGCACAGTCCAAGATGTCATTGGCCTTCTTGGCCACCTGGGCATGGTTGGCTCATGTTCAACTGCTGTCAACCAGCGCCCCCAGCTTCTTTCCTGCTGTGCAGCTTTTCAGTCACTCTTCCCCAGCCTGTAGTGCTGCCTGGGGTTACTGTGTCTGAGTGCAGACCCTGGCACTTGGATTTGTTGGACCTTATACAATTGGCCTCAGCCCATTGATCCAGCCTGTCCAGTTTTCTCTGTAGAGCCTTCCCACCCTCCAGAAAACCAATACTCTCACTCAACTTGGTGTTATCTACAAACACACTGAGGGTGCCCCCAATCCCCTCATCCAGACTATGGAGTGGACCCAATACTGAGCCACGTGTAATCCCACTTTTGATTGGTAGGCAGCTTGATTTAATTCCATTCACCACTACTCCTTGGGCATGTTCATCCATCCCAGTCACTTTATGTCAATGAATGGGCAGCAGTCATTATTTTAATACAGATGTAGTTCAGGATTTTGTATATGTCAGATTGCTTGTGGCCTTCATGAAACAGACTATGCTTTGAAAACTGCATAAAGTCACAAAGATGTGTAAATTAGTTTACACAGTTCTAAATATTACACTGATATGCACTAAAATGTTTTGCTGTAACTAAAGTTGCTGCAAGGTTTGAAGTAGATACATAGTTTGAAATCCAAAGTATGTATTCAACCTTCTACTTCCAAAGTACATAGTTCTTTGAGCAGCTGGCTGCTTGCTTTTCTTTCTTTTTTTCATTCTTTATTAAAAATCCATAGTTTTGTAGCCACTCATTAAAAAGCATACATGCTGATTAGGAATTGAAATCGTTACTTAGTATTTCATCTCATTCCTAAAAGTTTTGATTTAAATTGCTCTGCTTTAGAAATTACAGTGTTCTATTAATAGAGGACACGATGAGCTTTTGGCTGGTGAATATTTCTGTTCTTATAAGATTCTTCATGGTATGAATGAAACATCAGACTTTTATGCTAAATCTCATCTTCTTGCTTGGCATACAGAGGCCTTTAAACACTTTGGTAAAGAGAGGCTAAAATATGCATTTGATAACACTTTCTTCTTGAATTGGTCATGAGTTTTCACTTTCTTTTGCAGTGGTCAAGATAACTTTATTGTCAAAATTATCACTAGAATTGCTGGGGGCAAAATTTCTAAGAAAACTTTCTGGCAATATTAAAACTCTGAAGTTTAACACAGAACATAAAATTGAGAGAAGCAAAGCCCTTGCCTAAAATAAAGTCAAACCAAGACTTTCTCATAGACATCCTGGTAGGAAAGTACTTTTAGAAAGCATTCGTCTTTCAAAAACAGACAAAGTTGCAAGTTTGTATGTTTGTCCTATTTGTTTCTAATGGATTGTTGGAATATGCAGAATGGATGTTGGGTGTAGGAGTATGTTGGGAAGAAGTGCAAAAGGATATAGGCACCCAAAGTATGCAATCTGAACAAATCAGGAAGAACAAATGCTTTTTTATCCTCAAATTCTGTTATTTAATTCTATGAAATGGCATTAAACTTTTACAGTTGTTTGACCTTTTATTTTTTGCAATTATTTTGAAATCTGTCCCCATGATACGCTTTTTGCAAACAACATTTTAGCAGCTGCTTTTACAGTTCTTGGTTTGAATTTTAATGCTTGTAGTTATTTTTTTTAATCAAATTATTTTATCCTTTAGTTTATTTTTGAAATTCATTGATTTGAGCATGCTGACTATGAACAGGCATGTTTGTGAATAAAACCAAGCAGAAATCTATGTCCATAGGTAAATTAAAGACTGTGATTTTCTAACTCTGGGTTGTAGAGCAAATGGAGCTCATTTAAAAAAAAAAAAAGTGCTTGGGATTTAGGCCTGAAAGAGTCTTCTGCTGTGCTCAATGACCTTGTGGCTACAAAACAGTAATAAAATGTTTTGCCAAGGTTGTAGACTTCAGTAAAATGAGCTCTTAAGATGTGTGTTGTTGTCTCTATTGCAAGCCTGTATTCAGTTTTTACCAGAATAGAAAGCAAACTTGTTCTGAGCTAATGTTTGTCTAATTGCTTTAGTTAGCCCCAAATATGATATTACAGCAACACTCTTGGAAAAGCTATGGCGCTGTTTAATTATTCAGCTAGTGGGTTTTCTTAGCTCACCTAAATGTCCCTTGTTCCAGTTTAAACTCAGGTTTCTCTTCATTTATATTCCAGACTGGAAGAAGATATAATTTGAATTCTCTAGGAGAGATGTATTGAAGACTTCCTCTTTTTTTTTTCAGATTGAGATGTATATTCTCTTTTCTTACAGATTTTTGTCCCTGAAATCCTTTCAACATTCTTGCTCCACTTTGTTAAGCTCTCTCCAATTACTCCTCTATTTTGAGAGTGACACCTCAAACTAGATGTTACTGTTCTGATAGCTTTGTTAATGGCTGGTAAAAAGGAAAGACTAACTTAGGTGTCCTCTGAGTGGTATTTCACCTTTTGTGCATTGTCATGCTGATTGACTTTCAGTTATGATGCTTTACTTAGGTTTATCTTGGGATCCATTATAACTTATGACCCTTAAGGGCTTTCACCTAGCCAATTGTACTGAATTATTGTTACAAGACCAGAAGTTCTTTACACTCACAATTTAGAAGAGATACAGTAGTTTGTGGATATTTTTACTTTTTTCAAGACACTTCAGCTTCAAGTCCGTTTCCATTTTTGTCTTGTTCTGTTGTCCCATCTACTTTAAATCGGTAATGTCACTAATAAAAAGTACTTTCCAATGCTGGATGCAGAACAGACCTCTTCAGATCTGTCTGTCATGAGTCATTACATTTAAGTGTGCTAAAGGAAGATAGTGTATATTTCCAATCTGTTATGCATGTTCCTTATAATGGCCTCATGAAGGACATGACTGACTTTTGATTAGGTCTCAGACATGACTACATCAAGAGCTTGCTAATTATAGAAGGAAACCAGATTTATCTAACATGATAAAACTACTTTCACCTCTTTTTTTTTTTTTTTTTCCTTCTCCAAGGACTTTATCTTGTTTAAATATTTGCTTCTGTATTTTTTATGAATTTAAGTTCATAAGGCTGGTCTACAGTATCTTCTTTGCTCCTAAACCTTTTCTTTTAAGGGAGGAAATATTTACTGTTTTTCATTCATCTGGATGCTTACCATCTCCCACCACATTCACTAGTTTTTATTGTGAATAACATGGAGAATTCTTGGCAAAAAGCTTGGAACAATAAATAGTTTCATCTGATCCAAGCAACTTTGTAAACATTTAAAAGAACTCTCCAAGATGTCCTTCTACTATGTTAGTGACTTTATCCTGCTGTCTCTGGTATTTGCTTAGTGATCTCATTGCAAGTTCTTTTTAATTAAAGCAGGCAGAAAAATGCTAACCTTTGCCCTTCTCAGGGCTTCTTGTCCTGCAGGAGTTTACACTCAGCTAAAACGTGCCTCAAATTGATGTGGAGGTTACATAAAATGACTCTGGGTTCAAAATAAAAGTACAGTACTAAGGCAGTGGTAGGTTTTTTGCAATCTTTGGTTAAAACTGCAGATGCATGCTAAGGCTGTATTTGAGTTTTTGGTTCCTCCTTTTCTCACCAGCAAGTTAATGGGGCAGTACCTGGTGGAGCTGCAAACACTGAGTGCCTGACAAACAGAAGAGCATTACCTGCCACCAACAGTGAAATCCTGCCACTAAAAGTGCAACCTTGTTTGCTACCATGGCTTGCTTTCCTTCAGGAGGGGAATGGTTTGTTGCAGAAGGGCACCACCATGGGAGATTTCATTTTGAGCTGCTTCCCTGCCATGTAGAGCAGATATTTGTGTTGTGTACTATTAATGCCAAACACCACTGCTAGTGTGGGTCTTTAGGTGTCATAGGAAAATAATGAGATATGTAGGTATCAGAAGTGTATATAGACCTTTATATTTTGAGAAAAATAAACTATTCAGATTAAAAAAAAAGCTAATAACTGATTCCCTTCTGCAAGTCCCAAAAGAACAGACAAATGTGTCTTCTACTGATATGAAACTAATAACTTCTCAATATTAGGCATTTGCAGCCAATTTACTTTTTTTCCTCTCATTGATAACGAAGGTTAAACTGAATTCTGATTAATTCTTTCCTTCCTCAAGGTATTTTCAAGGTAATTTTAATAGTTAGAGAAACACTGAGGTAGTACCTTAAATACTCTTGATGGTGCTTTTTAGAAATCATGCAATTTGAGATGGGAATATCATAATCTGGATTTGAAATCAAAAAAAAAAAATAAATCTACTTATTAGCCAAAGCACAAACAGAATGCAAACAGTAATCCACATAATCCTAGTCCTTACTATAGAAAGTGATCATAATTTAGGACCTTAATACTTTTTCACTGGTGTTGTTGTTTTTGTTGAGAAAAGCAGTATCTCACTTCAGAGAATTTCAAAATCAGCAGAGAAAAATCTGAATTAATTACTGAGTTTTGTCATTAATTTTGTTGTGCAGTCATGGTTGTCTGCCAATGTTTCTCGGTTTTCCCAGGTCTATCCCTTCAAACTTGAATGCAACTGTCATGAAAAGCCTTGCAAATGCCATAATCCAGAAATATGAATATAATTAAAACAATAATTTCTTACTACAAGTATATCTTATGTATTTCGCTTTCATTGTCAATATGGAAATGAACAGAGCAATATATATTCATAAAGTATCGTGCACTCATATTCTAAGATTTTTTTGGTAGCTCTGTTCTCACAGATTCTTTCTGAAAGTTACAATCCCTTACTCACAACAAGTAAACCCATTTGTGTTTTGGTTTTAAAGTGTCACCACAGAACCACAGTTCCTCCTGGTGGTTGTAAATGTAGCAAAGATTGCATTTCAGTTTGGAAGAATTATTTCCCTGACAGAAAGTATTCAGTGTACACAGAGGAAAATGGGGTAACAGTTAATTTTTAAGTCCTGTAATTCCAGACAACTTCTAGCTCTTTCCATTTCAGTGATGCTTTTGAATATCTCATAGTCTAGACTGTCCAAATGAAAAAGCTTTTTCTGTTATTTGTGGTCTGGATTTTTACCTCAAAAGTTGACCTGACTCTTTGGTTGGGTCCATTTTAATTTTAGGTTTCTGGAAGAAACTGTACTTTTCTGGTTCTGCGGTGAAATTTTAGTTTCCTATAAGAAATACAGTTCCTGACACCTGCATTTGTATTTCAGACATAACATAACGAGTTGCCTAATGTGGTTTCACGTGCTTTTTGTTTCTGAACCCTTGTCCACTCTCCCACCCCCCCAAATTGTAGACTGTATTGCATTATATTTGATATGCTTTAAAGCAAGCATGCTTCTCTTGCTGATGGCCCATCAATCCTATACAACTCTTTGATGGTAAACATTGATAGTAGTCTTTGCTTTATTTCCAAATGATAGCTTTAAAACCCGTAATTTTAAACCACCTGCAGTTAGAGTAAGTAACAGTTTCACAGTCTGGTCTGCTGATAGATTTTGTTTTCATGTACATGTTTTGATGCACTTCTCTTTCTTTTCCCATAGAAGTGGCACAGGTTTCTGTAGCAATTTCCTGCTTAGTTGGCTTCACTACATTTAAATATGAAACATAAGATCTTGGCTTATTGTTTTGCGTTTTCCTCTAGTATCTACTTTTACTGAGTGCCAGGCTGACCAAATAAAGAAGTGAATTTTGAAACGTAATTTGAATACAGGAGCTGAGAAGTTTTAACTGGAAAAAAAAAATTATGCAATTAAAACTCATCTCTTGTTATTTATATCTTAAACAGCACCTGCAAATTTTGAATGGATTTGTTTGTATCTGAGTAGTACAGATTTAAACATGTCCTGCCTAGAAACTTCCTTTTTGTATGAAATAGATATTGTAAATTCAGCCCATATATATGTTAGTTTGAGGAAATGGGGATGCTACTAGACAGAAATCTGATGTCCTGTGTCCAGACTAAGAATAATTTGCTTTCCTTTGGGTTAAAATTCTGGTGTAAATGTTTATTTTACCCTTCAGGTCAGGGTAAGGAGATGATGCTTTTGCCTCCTGAGATGATCTGTTGGGGCTGGTAGTGGTCCCAGTTCAGGCACCACTGATAAAAGGTGCAGAACACTTGTGGAAGAGGCTGTGAGACTGTGATGGGGGAGAATGAGAAATTGGTGCAAGGAAACGGATCTTTGAAGGAGGAAGTCAGTTCTGAGTTTTATGACTTTTTGAGCTAACACAATCTTGATTTTTTTAGACAAAGCTCCATTTAATTCTCCAGATTTTTCCCCTACATGTTCAGTAGTGTAGCACTTAAGCAGCGTAATGTGCAGCCCTTGGTTCTATTATTATTAAAATCAAGCCCACATACATGAGGGGTAAATATCTTGTTCATGATGAATTCTTATATGTATGTATCCTAATAGAAAAAGAAATATGGTTTGTATGCTGCTTACAGAGGTATATGAAAGCAAAATTAAAATGTCTGTCCAACCTAATCAGGCACAGTCTTGGAACTGACAGCTTATAACTGATCTTTCTAACATCATGACTACATTATATTCAGAATAAGCCTCTAAAAAAATTCGCCTAAAACAAGAAACCAACAACACAAAAACCAAACTCCCAAAACCTAAAAAATGGCCTCATTTCAAATAGCTTTTCTACTACTCAAAAAAATCACTGAGGGAAACAACAGTATATTTTGTGCAGTAAAATAAATCATTTTTGATTATAACAAGAATATTTTCCTGGAAAATGCTTTCTTTTAAATTTCATACTTATGAAATCCAGAGCTATTTTACTTCCAGAAAAACATGCTGCTCTGATATTCAATTATATTTCAAGCTATTATGTCTTGCTTGTAGACATATCTAGGTGTATTTATGATCATTCATAACTAAAGCAAATGCTAATTGTATTTGCAAAAGCTAATAATTTTTAAATGATCAAGTAACTGCAGTTTTGCTCAAGCTCCTGGTGAAAGTAGAGATATTGTTATTTTTATGTGCTTAGAGAAAATGCCTACTTCCAGCTTATACCTGTAGCGGACATTGGGGAAAGCTTTCTTTTTTTTCTGCTAACAAAGTGACAGGATCAACATCCAAGTTACAAGGATGTGAGCAAAATAGGGACAGTTAGCCCTGGTTGCTGTCTGTGGGAGCACTCCCCAGCCAGGGTCCCTGCAGCCCCAGGGAAAGTGCCCCTCAGCTGCTCACCAGATGCTGCCAACAGAAAAACAGCAAAGCAATCCCTACAGTGAGGGAGAAATTTGCCCCAGTCACTGCAAAAAAACGTAAGGAATTGAACAGGGTTACGTATTGCTTACTGAGTCTTCCACTCCAACTTCATCGTCAAAGCCAGTAGGATACACTTCATAGTCTTAGCATTTAGTAAAAACAAGCAAAGTCTGATAAAAGTAAGTTGTAACGTGGAAAGGCTGATTCTTTGGTGGCTGCCAAGGTCCTTGCAATATTTTTTGATGTTGTTAGGACCATCTTTCTTCTGTTTTTCCTTCTCCTCCTCCTTCCTCACCATTTGCTTTTAGTAGGTTTCTAATTAGTGTGTGCAATCTGTTCTTTGCCTTGTTAGACACTTTGACAAGTCTAGCATACTGCTGGTCCTGTTTCTCTCTTCTTCTGCATTTTGACTGATACAGCAGAAAAAATGAATGGGTGATTTTCTGCAGTTGTTAAATTGACCTGCTCTGGTATATGTTAATATTGTCTTAGCCTACATATAGATTGTAATTTCTTCTATTACAGAACTCCTTGTTGGAAGTTGTGTGCTTTGGTTATTTTGGAGCCTACCTTAAGGTTCAAATCTGTAGCTATATATGCTCTTAAGTGTCATAGTATAAAATTTATTTGGATCAAATATAAGGTCCAGTAGACACTTTAAGAGTGCAACAAGATTTCTCCCACTGTAATGTTTCAGTATTCATCAGTATCCTGTGATTCAAGTTCCTTCTGAGAAGGGGACTGTACCTCTGCCGGCAGGTAACTCGCTATCATTGTACTGTACTGTCAGGGATGAGTGTGTTGGGTAGACCTTATTCCTTAAGTTCCTCTCATGTGCTATAAGTTTCCAGCTTTGGTGGTGTTTTGACACTTCAAATTAAACTTCAGTCTTTCAATTTAAAATGGAATATTGAATGTTTTTCATCCCTTTCCACTTAAAAATAAGGAACACTGGTGAGAATCTCACCTTGGGGGATGGTACCTTAGGTGTCCTTGATGTCACTGAGAGAATCCAAAAAGTAATGGGGACTTGGTTTTGTTTTGAGTGTGTAGCTAATGAAATTATGTGGAAGAGGAAAAGCCAAAAGAATGTAGCTATGGAGCTGTACTTTATGTTGTAAGTCTGGTGAACTCTAAGTTTACTGTACAACTGGGGTAATTATAAGACATGAGAAAATAATATATTAAAAGTAAGTAATTGGTGAGGCCTATTTTATTGGAAGAAATTTCAGAGTCACTGGGGATGAACCAAATATCTTAAGCAATCTCAGGAAGTGGACATTGCTGTGGAATTAGAGGATCTGGTACCAGAAGGGTTATTTGGAAAGCATAAGGAAAGGCTGACCTTGCAACTTTATTCTGTTAACAGAATAAAGATAAATAAATAAATAAAATAAACAAACAAACAAACAAATAAATAAATAAAAGGGGGGTGGGGGTAGTTACCTGAATATGCTATCTCAGCATTCCTGAATAAGGAAAAACTTTTAAAAAGAATAAAAAAATAATTTTTCTGTCTGAAACTGGAAATATTTGAGAGCTACTGATGACTAATGAGACCAGTTCTGAAATAAAATGTCAAAGTGAAACATTATTTTTGAGATTTGTTTTTCCCCCTCATGTTTTCCTAGAAATGTAATTTCAGTGAGTGCAATATTGCTCAGGTCTTCCTTCTCTCATGACTTCATAACTTCTCTATTTTCAAGCTTGACACTCCCAACAGGCCTGCAGACAGCTGTACTTTGAAGTGCAAGTAGCACCAGTGGAAACTGGCAATTGCATCACTGTATTTATTTGCAAATATTATATTGAGTGTTCAATCTGGATCTCATTAACCTAAAATGGTTCCTTGGGGTAGCATAGGGGCTGTCAGGTGTCAGGACTATTGCGTGAATAAGAGATGCAGGAGAAGAGCTCATAGAGAATGGCCACTCCACACGAGAGTATGGAACTCTGATGCTGGCCCTGTGACTGGGAAAACAAAATTACTAATTAATTACCCCTACATGTTTAAAATGTCTGAGCTGTCTGACTGTTTTGGCAGTCATGCCCCATCCCCATCTCGTGTACCTAATTCTAGGTGGTGTGGCATTGCGCTGCAGGGTCTTGGAGAAGCCTACCTTTCTTCCCTGGTGTCTTTTGAAAGATGTGTGGTGAAGCATTTTAAACCCATTGCAGCAAATTGTAAGTGATGGCTGAAACCAAGTTTCAACCCATCAAATACTCAGAAAGAAAATGAATACTGTTGAATTGTAGCATTTATAGGGGTTGCATCAATGACTTTGTTTCTAGAAGGAAAGACTGTGAACGTTGGCCCATCTGTCTGCTTTCTTAGTCGCTGGTTTGTTGTTTATTAGCAAGACGATTTTGCAGTTGTATCAGGATTAGGTTGGAGGGGGAGAGAGTTAGTTGGATGAGTTTTTTGTGTAGTTAGTTTTGGGGGATTTTTTGTTCATTTCTTTTTCCTTGGGTCTCCAGAGGATTGTGTTTTGTGGCTGTTGTTTGCTGTTGTTGATTTTTTGTTGTTGTTGGCCTGATAATGACAAAGTGAAGAATTTTAAATGACCTTAAGGTGATTTTGGGTACATTAATCCCAAAATTGAGAGGTGATGGTGTCAGATATTCATTTTTGGTCCCTAAATTCTTATACTGAACTGATTCATGGTGTTTGGGATAAGTACATGTATGTGTGTAAATTGGAAACTGATTCCCAGTGTCACAGGAAGCAACTTTTTCCACAGCAGAAAACAATGAATAATTCAACAGTGCAACAAATAGAATAAATTTTGTAACACGATCGTACCGGCAGACTATCACAGTTCCCCAGTCGAGCATGACAAATTGCAAAGATGTGTCCACAGAAATGTAGGCAAAAAAAGGGCTAATAGTTTGGTGTTTTCTTAATGTGCTGATTTTTCAGGGCTTGGTTATTGACCAGTGTGATTTATTATCCTAAATTTTATCCTTCCCTAGTCTGAAAAGTTGTTTTTCTTAATGGAGATAGATAAAATTGGGAGGCTTGTGTTCTGTTATATTTGAGTGGATTTTGGAAAGAAAAGGGAAAAAAAAGAGGTCCCTCAGGATGACTGATGAACTCATAGAACAATACAAGTCTAAATACCAATTTTTAGAGTTCTGATATAACTGCTAAAATGTTGATGGCTTCTTAGTTTTTTTTTTTATTATCCAAATTGTCTTTTCTTTTTAAACCTATATGGATATAAGGATTACAGGGGGAGGAAGTCTGTATACATTGCAGAGAGATGTTGAGAAATAATTTTCTGTAAAGATGTGCTTTGGCAGTAAGTTTTAGGATGAACTGACATATTTTCTGGCAGAAGGAGGAGAGTTTACCTGATCAAAACATGTCATTAATACTTTCTAAAAATATAGGACCTTATTAAAGTAAGAGCCATCACTCCACATAAATCTCTGGAAATCTGAGTCAGCCATAGACTAACATGTTCTATATATTTCAAGGAATCCATCTTTTTCTTACCAGTCTTTCTACTGCAGAAAAAATGCGAGGATGCCAGGATGATCTAATCCTTAATGTTTCAAAACAACTTATGAAAAGTGTGTTTTTGGTTTTTTTTTTTAATCTGTTATATGACCAATTCTATATTTATCCATCTGACTAGGTTAG
Source organism: Orthonyx spaldingii (assembly GCA_013397795.1). Taxonomy (NCBI): domain Eukaryota; kingdom Metazoa; phylum Chordata; class Aves; order Passeriformes; family Orthonychidae; genus Orthonyx; species Orthonyx spaldingii. Next base: position 1,321,153 of record VZTJ01006819.1, on the reverse strand, counting down.
GAGCAAATTGGGAGAGAAAGCTACAGAGCTAATAATGCAAGAATGCTTTTAAAGGAAGGAAAAACTAGAGTCTTTTATATCTCAGTGGTACCAACCTGCCAATTAAGTTTTAGTAATCTTTTCCTGTATTTCTTCTCCTGCTTCCAACTAATTTTCTGCATATACTGTGCAGTTGTGACTATAAGGTAGATGTAAACTTTTGGATGGTTTCCGAGGCTTAGCTTCAGGTTTATCTGCCATTACATTATCTGTATGGCTCACTACACTTCTGTCAGCCTGGTCTGCGCTAACGATGTGTGACTAATGCAGCTGAGCACACAGGTAGGTGACAGGACCAGAAGTGGTAACAGAGCAGCAGTGATGTGCCCTCCTGCTCTGGAGCTGGGCAGAGCTGTGCTCACGCCTGCAGAGATGGCCTGTGAACAGATTTGTGCAGTGGGAGCATCAGCAGTGGCTTCGTTCTAGAGCTTTTTAACAGCTGGAGACAGAATTAGCCATAAACTAAATGATCCAGTTAGCCATGAAGAAAGAATTACTTGATTTCCTTTTCCTTCTGCTCTCTCCTCTTTTCATCTGTCCTGCCTTTCCTGACCCCCATTTTATATGGATCCCTATGTGCCTGAATTTCTGTTTTCCCTCTGCCTTTGAACTATACCACCAAGCTGCTGCTTCCACACTCCCTGAGCTCCTGTAGCAGGGAGCACTGATTGTTCAGTGCAGGATATATCTTTACTTTCCTCTTTCATACTTAGGGCATAGGATGGAGAAAAGGTGCTAAGAGCAAGGTGTGGTTGGACAGCAGCACGATCAATTATTTCATTTGTTGCAAGCCTGTTGGTCTCTTCTCCCAAGTAACAAGTGGTAGAACAAGTGAAAACAACCTCAAGTTGTTCCAGGGAAAGTTTAGTTTGAATATTGGGAAGAATTTCTTCAATTAAGGAGTTGTCAAGTATTGGAACAGACTACTCAGGGAAATGGTTGAGTCACCATTCCTTAAGGTATTTAAAAGGCATGTATATATGGCCCCCATTGACACGGTTTAGTGGTGGATTGATGGTTGGAATTGATGGTCTTAAGGATCTTTTTCAACTTAAATGGTTTTATGATTCTGTGATTTTAAAGCTTTGTGTTCACCACATGTACGGTTTGAATACAGTGGACGTGGGATGCTGCAGCTGTCAAAGACATCTAGTATAACACAGAGAAGTTTTTGAATAATACAGCTGTAAATACTTTCTAAAATCTTTGAAGATTGAAGTCTGAGATATACAACTTACCCAAACTGGAGAGATATTTTCCACAAGATGAAAAAACATGGAGATTTCTACCATGGAGTCAAATCCTGTTATGTTGCATTCCTGTTGACAATATTTGGACTATTTTTCCTTTACAATTCAGTTTACAAATCTCATATTTGGGAGTTTGACTGAAATGTCTAAATGACTGCATTTGGCTGAGCCATATGTAACTGAAAATGAGGCCTTGAAAAGGAAACTATTGAGTAAGCCTGACTTGGGTAGCAACACATTACTGACTATGCTTTCTGCAAGTCTTGCACTCTGTCCTGCCATTGCAATCAAAGTATATGTACTTATTTGCTTTGAAACAAGCACAAGTGGATGTAGTTCAAATAGCCTTCTGTAAACTTTAACAAAAATAATGTTTTATTTTTATAACTATTAATCAGGATGTATTTATAAACATCTCTATCCAGCAAAAAATAATAAAGATTTTTATGTTTATCTGTCTTTGAAAACTGTTATCATTAGCCGTTTTTTATAAGTGTCATGCATTGGAAGACATTGTAACAAGTGGCTTTATTTTACAAACAGTAATGTAAATATGACCTTATTTATAATATTAGTTAATTAGCATCATGAAATGAAAAATGCAAAAATTGAAATGCAAAAATGATGCAGCTGTCCACATATCTTTAGAGAATTTAGCTCATTTGTATATTTAATCAGACTTAAGACATCAGTTACTTTTTCTGTAAACAATGCTTTTTTAAAAATGCTTATTGAGTCAGCACAGTTTTGACATGCTAAAAAAGATATCCCCGTTCTCCTTATAGTCATTCATTTATTCAGAATAAAATGAAGCCATTATACAGAAGAAATAATTTTCCCCTATCCATTTTCCAAAGAAATATGGACTTCATTTGTACACTTACTGAGGGGTTTTACTAACCTCCTCAGTCTTTCTTTAAACTTAAAAAATGCTATAATTTGTTCTATCTTCATATGATATATTGTGATCAGTAAAAACTAATAAAATTTATGGGCCTCATGAGAGTTACCTGTTCTGGACACGTTTGATAGTTGATTATGGTCAGTTTAATAAGTGAAGGAAAGTGGAGAGAAGAAAAAACAAGTGATGCAAGGGCCATCATTCATCACCTCCCATAAGCAGACTTATGCCCAGCCAGTCTATGAGTAATGGCTATTCTGGAAGACAAAATACTTTTTATTGCTACTCAGTGTTACATGGTGTGGAATATTTCTTTGGCCATTTCAGTTCAGGTGTCCACTGGCTGGGCATGGGAAGGGTAGCAGAGTGAGAAAAAGAAAAATGTTCTGACACTGTGAAAACACTACTCAGCACTAGTCAAAAGACTGGTGTGTCATTGATGCCATTTTAGTCATAAATCTGAAACATGGCATTCTATGGGTAACTACATAGAAGGTTAATTCCATCCCAGCCAGGCCCAGTATAAGAGAGTGATTAAAGAACAGGTTCTTTTTAAAATTTAAATACCTCTTGGTTCATCTTGTTCCTTCTTCTGTGATTAGCTACTTGGAATGCCTTGTTGTTAAGATTTCCACCATCCCTTTAGCTCCAGTGAGGGAAGAAGGATGGCAGTTCAAGCTTCTTTTCCACAGCAGTGGATAGATAGTTTCACATATTCTGATTATTTTTCTTGTAGGTACATGACCATCTCTTGGTCCCTGTCCAAATGTTGTGTAACAGATCTTCATGCTTCTTTGACACAATCAAGAGGTTCATGTAACCACCTAATTTTCCCACCGGGCATCTGTCAGTGCTAAGACAACTCTATGGCTTAAAGGGAAGGAATCCTAAAATTAGGAACCTGTTCTGTGAATGTGCAGTACTCGATTGTCAATAGTGGTGAGGAAATAAGGGGGAAATATAGGCAAATTTTGTCTGAATCCTGTGCAATTAATGTAATTCTACCTGGGTTTTCTTCCTCTGTGTCTGTTTTTTTTTTTTTTTTTCTATTTTTAATCCTGTAATGAAAATGAAGTTGCTTTAGAAAATGTAGTCTTTTATAGCACTGGACTTCGAATAATATCTATTAATTAAACTTCACCTGAGCTAATAAAACCTTCTGCGCACATGTAAGAGCACAATACTCCCTTGTGTAGAGAACAAAACATCCAGCCTTGCTAAAGATTTTCTCTTATTTCTTGGTATTGCTGGACAAGCAAAGACCTGTGTGTTTGGTTTCTCTCTTCTCACTTGGAGAATGTTTGTGAATTCTGTAAATAATGGATGAATAATCATTCAGTAGTTCATGCTTTTCAGAATGGATTTAAAGCACCTCGTGCTGAGAAAAATATGAGTATATTAGAGGACAAGGTGGTGCTTCTACTAATTGCTTAAGTTATTGTAGCAATATAGTACCATATTCTTTCTTCCCTCTTTAATTTTCAGAATACTTTAGAGTGTGGAACAAATTTGCTAAACTATTGTTTGTACTTTTCATGTGTTCAGGGAGGGTTGATGTAAAAGTTGTGTTCATACCACCAAGACAAAGCTCCTATGGGAATATATGCCACTCGTGTCAGGCTGCAGGATGTGTACTGCTCTTATGCAACTGTGGGCCAGCAGCAGTGAGCACAGCTGTGGGGTTGGGTCACAAAAGGTGTTCCCTGGGGCTCAGTATTAGGGCTATTCCTGTTTAATATATCTGTCGATGACCCGGGTGAGGGGATCAAGGACACCCTCAGAGAGCTTGCAGATTACATCAAGCTGGGCAGGAGTGTTGATCTGCTGAAGGATAGGAAGGTTCTGCAGAGGGATTTGAACAGGCTGGATGGATGGGTTGAAGCCAATTGTGTGAGGTTCAATAAGGTGAAGTCCTGAGGCCTGCACTTGGGTCACAACAACCCCGTGTAGAGCTACAGGCTGGGAACAAAGTGGCTGGAAAGCAGAGGAGCAGAAAAGAACTTGGGGGTGCTGGTTGACCGTGACTGAACATGAACCAACGTGTGCCCAGGTGGCCAAGAAGGCAAATGATATCCTGGCTTTAGTCAGAAACAGTGTGGCCAGCAGGACCAGGGCAGGGATTGTCCTGTACTTGGTACTGGTGAGGGATGCATCTTGAATCCTGTGTTTGGTTTTGGGCCCCTCACTACAGGAAAGACATTGAGGTGCTGGTCCAGAGAAGGGCACCAGAGCTTACAAAGGGTCTGGAGCACAAGTCTGATGAGGAGAGGCTGAGGGAGCTGGGGATGCTTAGCCTGGAGAAAAGGAGGTGACCTTATTGCTGTCTACAACTACCTAAAAGTACATTGTAGCCAGTTGGGGTTTGGTCTCTCCTCCCAAGTAAGAAGTGATAGGACGAGAGGAAGTGGTCTCAAGTTGCACCAGGGGAGATTTAGATTGGATATTTGGAAAAATTTCTTCACCGAGAGGTTTGTCAGACATTAGAACAGTCTGCCTATGTTAGTGCTTGAGTCACCATGGATGTGGCACTTAAGGACATGGTTTAGTGGTGAATTTGGCAGTGCTGAGTTAATAGTTTGACTCAATGATCTCAAAAATCTAACCCAACCTGAGATTCTCTCCTTAATTTCTATGATTCTATGAGTTCCAAAGGCAGGCATATTTTTAGCAGTTGAATTTTGTATTTTGGTGATAATAGTATACTAGTTTCTCTTGATTTTTATTTTTTTTATTCTTCAGCAGATACATTTGTGTTTACCTAATGCATATATGTAAGTTTTGTATTCTTGTACAGATTATGAGGAAGTTTACAGGTTGTTGTTATTCGCTTTTAATACTAAGTAAATGAATCTCTTAGGAAAGATGGTAATATGTGGTCACAGCTAGATGCTCAGAAACTTAGTTATGTGCAAGTGTATGGCTGTGATAGAAATTTGTAGACCTGTTTATAGAGAACTAAATTCTCATCCAAATATTTGTGGACTCTTGGGTCTGTTAATGCAGAGTTTGAAATAATGACTGTAAAAATCTCAGCTCCTGCAGAAGTGTTCAGATGTGTTCAGTGATGAAGACTTCTGGATAGTTTATAGAGGACAGTTTGAGTGTCAATACAGTTTTTATTCATTTGCATCTATAAGCATTAGATTAGACTGAATAATTACTTTTTCTTATAAAGTGTACTTTTTCTTATAAAGTGTGTAATGCCTTTAGACTTAGAGAAGCCTTTGGTCTCATTAAGATGGTTTGATGAGATGATGGTGACAGCTTTGCAGCAGGAGGAGTAAGTGTTGTCTGCATACCTGAGGGGTATGTGGTGACAGGCAAAGAGATGTAAGGGATGTAATGGTGTCTGGGCCAAAGGTCTGTCTCAAACCTAATAGCAGATCTCTGACAAAAGAAGGTCCTTCAGGGAAGAATGTGAAAGCAGGACAGGTAGAGATAAATCCTCCTCCTAATAAATCTATCCAGCTTCTACCAACTTCTGTCTTTGGATGGTAGCCTGTAGATGAGCATATGGGTGCAGTGAATGGTATTTTAGAGGAGTAAGCAAAACTCAATTTCATGTTCTATTTTGCACTGAGATAGTGAAACAGTGTCAGGGGACTACAAGCATAATAAGTAAAGTGCTTGGGGTGCAGACCATCCCATTTCCAAAACTGCTGGTTCTAGAGGTTCTGAGTGCACTTCAGTTGAGGTTTTCTCTGTATGGCTGCAGCTGTGCACTGTGCCTGTTATATTGGCTGAGAAAAAGCTACTGTGTATGTCTTGAATATATTAATTCAAAATGCAAATAAGACAAGTCATTGATTTGGAATTGTGCATACGAAAAAATCCATGGAAGGAAATTACTTCTATCTTTCCCAGCAGGTTGAGGGAGAGAATTCTGCCCTTCTGCTCTACTCTGGTGAGACCCCACCTGGAATTCCGCGTCCAGGTCAGGGCTCCTCAGCACAAGAAAGATGTGGACCCGTTAGAGTGTGTCCAGAGCAGGGTCATGAAGGTGATCAGAGAGCTGGAACAACTCTCTTTGAAGATAGGCTGAGAGCTGGGATTGTTCAGTCTGGAGAAGAGAAGGCTTCAGAACAGGGCTTATTAAGAGGAGGGAGAGGGGCTTTTAAAGGAGCAAATAGTAACGGAGCAAGGGGAAATGATTTCAAATTGAAAGTGAATGGGTCTGGATTAGATGTTAGGAAGAAATTCTTTAGTGTGAGGGTGGTGAGGCACTGGAAAAGATTGTCCAACAAGTTGTGGCTGCTCCATCCGTGGAAATATTCAATGCCAGGTTGGATGGAGCCTTGAGAAGTCTGATTTAGTGAGTGGCATCCCTGCCATTGATAGGAGAGTTGGAACACAAGCATCTTTAATGTCCCTTCCAACCCAAACAATTCTAAGATTCTATGATTCTCCAGTGAATTTTGCATATTCCTGATGCAGAATGAGAGACACTGTTTAAGCATTTTCTATATATGCTGCTCTATGGTTTCATTTTGCCCTTAGTTTTGAGGAAGAAACATTAAATGCAAATAATTTTTCTTTATTTGCAATAGGTCAAACTAATTTAGCTAAAGTTCACACCTATCTGCATAGAAGATTATTGTAAACACAATAAAATTCAAAGGTCATTTCTGTGACTGAAAGAGGATCAAAGGTGCTTTCTGTGCTATTTTAATCCACTTCAGAACATTGTAATGAGTTTAGTAAAGGGCGAAAGTCCAAGGCTTTCCCTTGCCATTGTCCTTTATATAACTCTATTAACTATTCACTGGTCTGCCATTATAACATGTTCAATGGTGAATGAAGGAGAATCTGTCAAGGGGAGCTTAGTTAGAGCATAAGAGCTCCTGATGTATGCTGATTTTGTTGATATGTTTCATCAGTTGAGCAGTAGTAGCTTAGAAAGCAGAAGTCAATCTCACCCTGATAATGAAGTCTTACTTACAACCCATTATAAAAGTAAATGCTGATCTCCAGAGTCAAGTTGTAAAAGCACTGTGCTTTACATAGTTTCAAAAATAATCCTGAATAACATACCCGTATGTTTGCTCCTAAGGTGTTTCCTGGTGCTTAGGGAGACACCTGTCTTGCTTGTTTCTGCAAAATGCTGATATTGCTAAATTTTCCTTTTACCTAACAATCAGAGTATTTGCTGTGAAGCTGGTCTAGTCCAACTGGACCCCTTTGGAGAAATGTAAGTGGAGGCTATTAGGAAGTGACACTACTCTTAGGCTGAAGAAGTGAATACATTTGTGAATTGTGAATATATTTAACTTAACTACCTAGAAGTAATGATCTCTTCAGAAAACGTTTTCAGTGCAGATGGTCAGAGAAATCTATCCAAGATTCACTGGTCAATAGTTTGAAAATACAATAAATGAAGATGGCTCATTGTTGTAATGTATAATGTCAATCGTTTATCCTTTCCTGATCAGTTCCTGTCTAGTTATTGGAAATGGTGTTTAACTCTGGTCTTTTTAATATGAACTTGCTGTGGTTTTTTATATTGAAATTTCAAATAAATTAAAATAATTAAAGTATGCTGAAGAGAGAAGAGTTACAGAGAAATACTTAGGTTCATCTTTTTTCTTTTTTATTTAGCTTTTAGTTGGTAGAATGACCTCTGGTTTTTACTTAATTGTGGTGATGTGTACAAAGCTGCTGAGCCCTGGTAGATGATCAGAACCATAGAATCAGAGAATGATGGGGTATTTCAGTTAAGAGACTGGCTAGATTTGCACTAATTTTCAGGTTTTTCAATATTCTGCTCAAAAAACCCCTGTTTGTATAATTTGGCTTGATTGTGCTACAGATACTGTATAAAATCATAGAATCATAGGATGGCTTGGGTTGAAAGTGACCTTAAAAATCATCTAGTGCCAACCCCCCAGCCATAGGCAGGGACGCCTTCCACTAGAACAGGTTGCTTAGAGCTCCATACAAACTGGCCTTGAACACTTCCAGGGTTTGGGCATCCACAACTTCTCTGGGCAACATATTCCAGTGCTTCATGGCCCTCATAGTAAAGAATTTCTTTCTAATATCTAATTAAAACCTACTTGGTTTCTGTTTGAAGCCATAACCCCTTGTCCTGTCACTACATGCCCTTACAAAATGTTCCTCTCCATCTTTCCTGTAAGTTTCATTCAACTACTGGAAGGCCACAACTAGGTCACCACAAAGTCTTCTCTTTTCTGAAGTGAACAAACTCAGTTTTCTCAGCCTTTCCTCACAGGAGAAATGCTTCATCCCTCTGATCAACTTAGGGGCCCTCCTCTGGACTTGCTTCAACAGGTTGATATCTTTCATGTGTTGGGGACCTCAGAGCTGGATGCACCACCCAAAATACTTTTTTCACTTTTTAAAGTCAACGTGATTGTAGCTATGGGCTTATAAGACCAAGGCATCCTCCTAGATCCATCCCCCCCCTAACCCCAAAAAAACCCCAAACCCCAAACAACAAAACCAAACACCCAATCAAACAACAACAAGAAGAAACCAAAATCTCAAACCCTGTCTGGAGTGAAAAGAAAACCATCCTTTCATTAAAGCCCTGAAACTTCCAAGTTCATCTAACTTACTCATGAAAGACTTTGACTATGCAGTTGTATGCAGATTAATAAGGAAATTTCAGTCCTGATGTAGAAAGATTCTTTTCAGCAACTCCTCCAACTAATAAAATGCCAGTCTGAAATTATCCAGTTGAACTAAGTCTATTGGCAAGGAGGCTAACAGTGTTTCCATGGAAAAATACAGTTCCATCAATAAGGTTTCCAAGCTTTATGGTACTTCCCAAAAGGGAATTACACCCTGAGTGGATGAGGCAATTAATCTCTGTTTCCATCTCTTCACTTGTAGACTTCTGACTGCAGTGAACAAAGCCCTTTAGAAGTAATAACAAAGGGTTGCTCCCTGACTGCTCCTACAGAAATTTATAGGATATTGTTCACACAAAGACATTTCCCAGTGGAATGTCTCTTTTCACTGGTAGATTTTGGAAATTGCATGAACCGCAAAGCAAGCACCTACATATGTGAACAGAGTGTATTAGTATTCTGCAAGAATGGGATGTGAGATACTACATTATATTCGGATTATTAGACAAGCCAGATCCTGAAATCATTTAGTGAGGATGCTAGTATATTGACAGCTCAACAACAGCAGTGTTTGATTTCACATTAATTTATCTCTTGTGGAGAACACATATATTGTTTTTCAGACACATCTGTATTCCTCAAAGAAAACCAATTCAAGTTGAAAGAAAGTTTGAATGCCAGGAAGAAGATCATTAGGTGTGATAAATACATCTGTGAATGATCTTAGTGTGCCTGCTGAAAGAGAAGAATTTAAGGAAGACTGAAGAAAAAGGAAAAGTTTTCAGGTCTGAAAAAATTCTTGTTGGCAATATTAGCACCAACCAACATGTCTCAGAACTTTCACTGAAAAAAATGGAAATTATTTCCTCTGATGCTATATGCCTGTCTCTTGGGAAGTAAAACGGGCAAGTGGATTCTCATTTCATTAAAAGTCAATGCTTACATTAATTCAATTAGCTTTGCAAGATATAATCCTATATAGAATAGGTAGATCACATGTTATTGGAGTAGTTCGCATGTAGAATGTACTTGTCCTGTAGCTCTGTTTAAATTAGCAGGTTAAAGTTTCTTCTGAATATTAAAAGAAGAAGTCAAGATACTCAGTGTTTTATATATATTTATGTTTTGTTCCCTGATGGACATGAGTTCCAGATAGTTTTGTGGAGCCCGAATTACCATAGGACTCTTCTGTGCTGTACTGCAGTGTACTGGGAGAGAATCTATCATGCATATTGCCTGAATGTTAGTTGGGTCACAGGTGGAGAAGAACAATGTTCTCAGCTAATGGGTAGTGTTTCCTACCTCATCAATGCAATTTAACTAATCTGAGTCACACCAGTGATACCAAATGCAAAAATAAATTAATGGAATTACTTCAGCTGATGCTCAAAATGCACAAGGTGAATTGATTTGCAGTCTTTTCACTTGCAGCTTATGAAAAACTTCCAAATTTTAGTAGTATTCAGTGATCTTTATTATTTTAAACTTCTCTAGGTCTATTGTTGCTTATTTTCCTATGTTGCTCATCCTTTAACCTAAGAAACATACAAAAACATCATGTCCTCTAAATGTAATTTTGAGGATAGCCTGGTTAGTGACATGTTTCAATCAATTTATCTGGGTGGTTGACCCATATCTGTTGAATTTGTTCCAATTCAACACAGGATTCTAGTTAATAAACTGCTTCTTGGGAATTTAATAAGGAAAACTGTGTACATTTTGTGGGTATGGAATTTAAGTTAGATTGGAGAAGCACTCGAATTTTTTTCCTTTTGAATGTACATCTTGAAAGCCTTATGGCCATTCATGTAGATTAGAAAATGATTGATAGAGGAATTATGTAAACTGAAAGACTGAATACAAATATATTTAGTCACAGTGCTCAGTGTATATGTTGGCTTTTTGAAATGTTCCTACAAGCAACTGGGACTCATAATACTCTGTTGCTTCTAATGCGGGTACATGGCTGGTGCCTTTGAAGAATGTAGATCCTCCTAACATGTCAGACGTGGATATAACTTGCCTGCATGTATGAGAACTGTACAGTTTGGTTGCTCTTTTTTGCAAGAAAAGACCCTCCTTGATTGCAAAGTAACAGTCTATTTTGACATTCATGGCTTTCTTGAACTTGTGTAGCAGAGATTTCTTCAGCTCAGTCCTTTAACAATTACTTTATTGTCTGCTTTTGGCCTCAGTCAAACAGCAAGACAAAGCTGAACCTGACAGGAGTCATATATAGTATAATGTCCTTGAGAAATACAGCGAAGACATTTTCCTAGGGGGTTTTTACTGTTTCTAAATTATACTAATCTAAAATGATCTTCTGTGTAATCAGTCTTTGCAGGAAGTCTCTCCTGGAAACTTCATATACTACTTATGTCAGAAATCTGAATGCATATTCATGATTATTCAATTACTCTGCTTTGAACTAAAACAGTATTAGTGACATATATTTCTGTCAGAAACCTGCCTAAGCACCAAATTTTGTTGCAGTCCCTCAAAAAAAAAAAAAAAAAGCAAAAAACCCCAATCAAACAAAAAAAACCAAAACAAAAAAGCCCAACCACTTAGAAAACTCCAAAGAAAATTTAAAAAACCCCATGGCCCCTCTACAAAAATCAAGTACTCAAGATAACTCAGCCCTCTTGAAAAAATTCTTTTAAATATATTAGTATTGAAAATGGAGGTAATTTTTTTTTATTCAACCATTATTCAAATTACAATTTTCTTTCCTCTGATATGAGTATTGTTTTCAGTTTAATATTAATCTCTGTATTTAAGACTCATAACTCATTAAAACAAACATTTCTAAAACTGCATTACTAGCAAAGAGTGAGCGCCGAAAAACTTGAAATCTGTAGCATCCTGGTGGAAAAGTATTTCCTATGCATTTGGATCATAGTTTATGAATGAAAGTGTTCTGAGCTGACTTACATCCACTTTGAAGAACAGAGGTCAAGTGAATACCTTGAGCCCTAAAGGGGACCTATTGGATGCTAAACGTTCCTTCTCAGTCTCAGCAAAATCTCACTAATTCCATACAGCTGCTATCGTGACAGCTGGTTGTGCATCAGAAGCCAGTTTTCATTCCAGACAGAGCCTGGCAATCCAAATCTGGGTGATTATTGCTTTTTTTAAAAATCAGATGTAGGGGTATACAGGAACAGAGTACCTGAGGCTGAGTTTCACAGTGCAAGCCTGAGTGCATGTCATGGGTGTGAGAAATCATTCAGCCTGCACACATTTTATGTATGGACAGGCACATTTCCTCCGGGTGACAGGAAACCTGGGAAATTTTGTTCCCAAATGAATTGGTTTGGATTGGCTTGTATTCGAAATGATCAACCTTCCTGTTTGAAATAATAGCAGATTTCTTAAATATATAGTAGACATCTGAATATATAGAAAAGCCTGTGTTAAAGGAATTCAAATTAGCTTTCAAATGTTAGATGTTACTGTTGGCTTTGTTGAATAGTTTCCTTCACACTTAAATTAGGTGCATTGCAATAGGGTATTCTCATTCTGAACAATATTACCCTCATAATGCTTACCCTCATAATGCTCTAGACAAGTTGGAGTATTTCACTGAAGTGTGTGGTTACCACCTTATATAGACAACTTGTAGAAGGGAATGAGCATAAGGCATTTGTCTAACAGTTATGGAATGTAATGGGTGCTCACACTGACCAGCAGGAGATTATTTAGTTTTTAATCCTGCAAGGCTTGCAGTTTAAAAATTATGATTAATGCAGAGAATGAGTCTTGAATCTTGCGTCCCATCCCATGACTGTTTTAAGAGACTAAATCACATATGCAGCATTGAGATTGACTCATCTTAAATAGGAATTATCATAGCTTTCCTCAAAAAGCAAGCAAAGTATAATTTCTTTCACCTAATAAGGATTGTACAGGTTGTGAAGTTAAAGAAAAATTTTTCAGTCAGTGAAAGCAGAAAGGATAAAATATCTAATTTCCAAGAAGAATTATCACAAGTATATAATTACCTGGTGCTGGAAGCTGAAATGCGACTTTTTGGCTAAATATTGCAGATCTTCTATTAGGCTGGGAACATTGTTTTGGGTTTTTTTAATGCACTTTTTAAGCTATTATGTGTATTTTTTGGATTTTTTCTTTCTTTTTTTTTTTTTTTTTTCTCTGCTTCTCCTAAAACAGTGGGCAATTTGAAAGACCCCTTTAATTATTTTAGCATGTTGGGAGGGAGGGTAGAGACAATTGGTATAACAGTACAGGTTTTTTCTGTTTGCACATTTTATACCTATATGAGCTAAGTGAGCAGTATTTAGAAAAGACAGAAGCAGTTTGTTCGAGGAAGTACAAAATGAGATATGTTCACATGTGGACACTCCTTATCCAAGGCAGAGGTGGCCAGTGCTCAGCATGGGTGTGCAGCATGTCCTGAAAGTGCTGGGAATGCCTGTCCTTGCACGGGCTGTGTAGTATACCTGCAACACAATAAATCTGCTACAGACTCAGCCTGGCATGTGTCATGGTTCCAAGTGAGATATGCAGCCAATGAAAAGGAGCTGCTGCACCTGAAAACTCTGGTAGCCAAAGTCTTCAGATCTGACAGCATAGACAAAGCTTGCAAATGAAAGAAAACTCGTGGGGAAAGCCTTGAAATGCAGGAGCTACTTTTGGAATAATCCTATAGCAAGTGGGATGTGCCCCAACAGAGGAACTCTGTGAGAGAAAGCAATTAAAACTGGAACTGATCAAATATAAGGCCAGTTGGTGCAACAAGTAATAACATGATATTTACAATCTGTTCTGGTGTTGTAAAATTCACTGGGGGGCTGCTACAGAGCGCATGATATTTTCTGTAGCAGAATTCAAGTAAAATGATGGTACTGATTTTAATTTGTAGGACTGAGCCTGCTTTCCTGGGGGTGTTGACCCTCTGCTATTATCTTCTCTTCCACGCTTCAACTTTACAACCTATATAATGAAGCACCACAGAGAGTAATTTGCTCCCTTTCAGCTGTTTCCTAGGTGGCAAGACCACTATCATCTGTCAGTGCAGTGGAGAAAAGATGATGCAATTTAAATAGACAGCTTAAAATTGACAATTTTACGTGCCTCTGTCTTTCATTGTGCTTTCCAAGCAGGCATGACTCTTTCCAAACTGGATAAAGTAAGAGTTAAATATATTTATCAAGATGTGGTTTTAAATATGATTCTTAGTCTGAAGCTAATTTAATAGAGCATCCTCACTAATTTTGTAGGAGCTGGTTTTGTCATTACTGCTGCTCTTTAGAGGGATAGCCAATAGTAGCAACAGATTAAAAACAATTTTTTCAGTATAAATAAAAATATATTAAAATAGCTGATCTAGTAAATTCCTTTGCAATGTTAGGTTTTCCAAGTTGATCTCACATGTAACTTCTTAAATAGCCTCTTGCTTTTTAAATGTTAATACTTTCTATATTACTGAATTTGAGATAAACCAATTTCTTCACTATTTAAAAAGAAAGACGTTGGTCATTAAGGGTGTTGTAGGTTGTTGATCAGTTTTTTTCCTCTGGGATCATTTTAATAGACCTACTTATCTTATAGAACACAATTTAGAAAAGAGAGAAGTCCTTTGTGAATAATTACATTGCTTGTTTCTCACTGTGGCTGTAATTAAGTTGAGTTTGCTTGCTTTTCTACTGCCTTTTAGGAGAATAGGTGTACACCTAAAATTTCTCTCTCCCTAAAGTTCAACTTCATGATACTTCTGCAGAATGTCTAAGTGGTTGTCAGGCACTACTGACTAGAACAGGGTTCAAAGTGGATCTTTTTTTTTTTAAAACAAAAAAAGGAAAATGAACATGTGACAGAAAAGCTCTGCCTATTAATTTTATTCTTCAGCAGATTGTTTCCTTAATATCTGCTGTTTGCAGTTCAGACTTAAGGTATCCCTGACTTAGTTGCTTGAAATGATACTGAATTGCCAGCTTAAATTGTTTGGCAAAAAAAAGCTAATTTAATGTGAGAGAACTTTGAGAAATCTTTGAAAGACTTATGGAAATTTCTACTCAAACTGTCTTTTCTGTGGCTTTATAAACTTAAAACTGAAGTTTAAAAAAAATAATCCCCAAAATAAAAGTGAAATGCTGAGTGTGCATATGTTGTACTAGCTCAGTGAAGGAAAATAGAGGTAAAATAATCTCCTGGCCATGAGGTATAAAGCAAGAAGTGAATGGTTGAAAAGGAAAAGAAAATTCTAGGGATGTATTTAATAAATATTTCACAGAGTAAATGACATATGAAAGCACAGATGCAAGGCCATTCAGGATTCATTTGCACAGACGCATGCTACCAGTCATCTAGATGTTTTTTCTGATTTTAATGAAGTTTTTTCTGCTGGGAAAAGTTGTGTGTGAAATAGTAGACAAAGTGAATGCAAGTTAATGTTAGCCATGAGCAGAGATGTTTTTTGTCACTCTGCCCTGTGCACTAAGAAGCTGTGTGTGATGGGGTTTCAAAAGTGGTATCTCCTGTCAGTAACTAAGAAAACATTCGATTGCTGATGTTTTGAATTCAGTACAAATCCACTGGGACTTCCACTTAAAATATCTAATGGAGAACTTGAGAACCACTGATGCCACTCTTTTTTTGGAGAGTGGATAGCTGAAGTGCTATGCTAAAACCCACACAAGCCACTGCTTGGGAAGACTGTTGTGTCTACCAGTATCTGCTGTCATACCTAATTTTTCCAATGATCTTCCTGTGATCTTCACTGGTAGGGGTGAAATAATTAAAAATAGATTGATTTTATGGCATAAACTTTAGCCATTTGTTTGTTCTGGGCTAAATACAAGGTAGATGACTACATTTTATCTTTATAAATTATTAAAAACAGTTTGAATGAAGAAATATTACTTTATACTGAACATGAAAACTGAACAGCATATGTCTTAAGCTGACTTCTATTTTCATGTTATAAAGATATGAATGAACAGATTTTAGTACTTTTCTTTTATGTATTCTATTTTAAAAAGTACTATTTAACTAGATTTGTGATACAGAGTAATGGTATGTAGTTATATACCAAAATCATGCAGTACCTCTGAAAAAACAGAACTGGGTTACTAAAACTGGCTGTACAGTAAGATAATGAGAGTCAATTACATTATTACAGGTTAATTTAAAAAAATTAATTTTTTGATAAAAGCATCTGGCACCTGAGGGTAATTCATCAACAGTTTAATGCTTGCACAGATAGCAAAGATGTATGGTTTTTGAGAGTGTTTGTAAAACATTGACATCAAAAGTTTCCTGAAGAAAACACTCATGAACTTGACCTTGAACACAGGGCTAGTTTTATGAATTCTTATGCCATTTCTGTAATTACCTATGCACTTCCTTCACCATTGAAGCTCTAAATTGGGCACGTTTAGATCTGTCATGTGTGGCAGGGATATATTTTTTATTGTGGATTACTTTCCAAGTAAGATGAAAGGGTCCTCTGTATGCCTGACTGAAAACTCAAACCTGTGACTTACACCATTGCTTTCATGACATCACAACTGCAAATTTGGCCTTCTGGTCTTCTGTGAGTGGCATTTGTTTTGAAATCCTAGCAATAAATTGCCTTTTAAAATTGACTTAGAGTTGTACCTTGTGCCGCCTCATTGTCTTTATGCTGTTGACCATGAAATTCAAAAAATTTCTCATGGATCTGTTCCATCTGTTTTGCTGCTTTGAAGCAAGTAGCAGGTCCTAGGAGAACCCTAAGCCTTAAGTCAGTGCCTTCATTGCTTTTTTTTTTTCCCATCAGCAAGAAATAAAAAAGTTCCTGTTCTCCCACAAGACTTTTTCACCTTTTTTTCAATCCTCTTTCTTACCTCTTGCTTGTTTGCCTGTCTTGGTACGGCAAGTGCCATGGCTTTGTCCTTCACCAATTACTGGAAGGACACCTTTCCATATGTCAGCAAAGATAAAGACCTACTGCTGGCAAATTTTACTGCAAGTAACCCTGAATGCTGTGGTGCCAATTATAGAATTCAGAGGAAGCAAGAAGGATGTTAAATCAATTGCAAAATGTGTGTGCAAGAACATTAATTGTAGTAATTCAAAGTTATTCTGATAAAATTTATGTGAAGCTCAGTTGGAAATTGTTCCAGTTTTGATGAATCACAAGGGAGAGGGAAGGTGGCTAGTTTTGCTAGTCAGAAAATGGGTCAAAGATTTCTTCCTGGAATTTCCATATGATAGGTATATTTCTAGGTGTCTAATCTCTTTTGCCCTCTCAAATACCAATGTGACTTTTAGTTGCTGTACATCTTTGTGAATTCAGCTGTGTTAAGTTGTAAGTACCTCTTTGTGTTTTTTTCCCGAGTGTTTCTTGATCACAGTCTTTTCCAAACACAATAGGCAAGCTAGAAATTTTTTTAGTATTCAAATCTTTCCTGTAAACTTCCCTTTTATAGAGGTATCCATGTTAAATTAACTTTGACTCATCCTGTCTTGTAAATATTTGGATTATGTGGTTGGAATCTCTTTGTACAATAAAAATGTTCACTGCTGTAATTTGTTCTTGTCAATTATATTAGCTCATCAATATATTTTTCTACATGCTGTTTATACGGGTGACAGGCAAGTAAAAAGTAAAACAATGTGTTTAAATCCAAGTCAGGGTGACTCAAAGGGAGAGCCTGCAAAGTCACACAGATGTTGCAGAGTAGTGTACACCCAGCCTTATGGATTGGGGGTGGCAATGCCAGAAGACCTCACATCAATCTTCAGGAACAAACAGAACTGATGCTTTTAAATAGTTAAGTGTCTCCCCATTATGATTTATTTTGTTGGAACAGCCTCTCTTTCGGCTAGACATAGAGGATTAAATGCAGAGTGTACTGCTGCTGTAGGAGGAGAAAATACCTGTAGGTCATAACTATTTGACCAAAAGAGAGTGTTTGTACAACACAGTATCATTTGGATTGAACGCCTCTCTGGGCTGTTATCCTGATGAATAGCAGGGATACTCAAACATTTGCAAGAGAAGAAGGCAGAGAGGTTAAAGGTGAAACACAGGATCTGGATCTGGAAGTTTTGTATTTATTTCTTGTCTGTGAAACAACTCTGGCATGACTGTAAAATGCTCACTCACTGGCTGTGCCATGTGTCCTGGAATGAAGAGAGAACAGTAATAGTTTTTTACAGGGTTTATACAAAGCTAAATTTCTAGGTAATTGAATCCACTGCCATGATAACAAGAAGCTCAGTGCAAGAATAACTAATTCTGCTGCTACCTTGTGCAGAAAGGAGGAGAAATTAAACTATTCCAGCTGCAGTAATATATCTGCAGTGATATCCCAGCTAAGAATTGTGACTTGAGCCTCACATTTGTAAAGCTGTCTTTGTTTATAATATTTGTTTCTGTGAAGCCGAGTATGTTGCTGCTGCTTTAATAGTTTAATATAATTTGAAGTTGCTAATTTATCTGAACAATTGCCTTTCCTTCCTTCCTTGGTGTAATTGCAAGAATGTTGAGAGATTATTCCTTTAAAGTAATCCTTGTCATACAGCATTGTGTTAGTGTTTCTGTTGTTCAGGAAATAATCTTTTGTTTTAAAGACTTCTTAAGACTTTCAAAAGACATGTTAAAGGTTATGTTAACTTACTCGGAACAATGTTCCTGATAGAAGGTATCTAAGAGACCTGACATCTATGTTTCTGTTATCTGGAGCTTGTCTTCAACAACCAAATAAAAGCTTTATTTTACAGTTTACTTTACACACTGTAGCTGCAGTAATCTAATCTCATTACAATTTCTTTCTCTCCCCTTGCACCACCCTGTGTTAATTTCTTCAATGAATCTCTGTAGCCTTTATTTATACCATCTGATTCCCCAATTATCTTCCATGTTCTGTATTTCCTCTCAACAGTATTTTTGTCTTTTTTCCTTACTTGCCATCATGTGAGACACTGAATCTGAAAGAGGCAGTAAGTGCTGTGGCTTTTCAAAGCAATATAGTAACAATCTTCAACCAGAAAGGCTAGTTAGAGAGAGTTACATCATTGGTTTTCCTCACAGTGGAAAGCTTAGACTTAAATTTCCACTCTTCCAAACTTGGTGGAAATTGCCAAGTTTTAACAAAGGGCCTGACAGCGGTGGTCTGTAAGTCTCACTTTCAGAGTCAACCTAATAATATTTGAAGTCTTTACCGTCAAAACTGAAATGTTTAGGAGAACACTATTTACCAGTAGATTTTTGTGTAAGTTAGAGATGATAAAAACAGTACTAGTGGAATGTTGATAGAGTGTGTGGAGATTTTTTTTTTGTTTGTTTTGTTGTTTGTTATGGTTTTTTGTTTGTTTTGCTTTGGTTTTTTTTGTAGCCAGTTAGTATGTCTTTGTGATAGATTAAGTGTGGGAGGGAAATGTAAACTGGTAGTAAACAACTGGCAAGTATACCTGGATTGTCATGTACCATAAGAGCATGCTTTCTTCACCTTGAACACTGTCTCCCTGAAAATTCTGGTAATTTTACTGTCAGCTGAAGACAGGAAAAGTTCCACAAATGACCAAATCCATTTTGTAGTGGAAATTTGTGTTCAAAATATTTGAAATCTGTTCTACTGTATGAAGTGATATAGTACATACACTATAAGAACGACATAGGTAGGAGAAGATATTTATCTATACAGGTGAGAGCAAATTCTAGAAAGATTCCAAGTGAAAGATTCATATGATATTTGATATGGGTACCATTTATAATGCTCAGTAAGAGCATAGAAAGATATGGACTGGAAGGCAGTTCTGGAAACGATTTAGTACAAATCACTTGTTCAGAACAGGGTCTGCTCCAGATTTAAATCCCACTTAAAAAGGTGCTTCCATGCCAGTAATTGTGAGGAGGAGGCAACTTTGCTAGAAAATCCAGTGGAAGGAATGCAGAAGGTGGAATGAAAGAGTTTCCTTGCCTCATTCCTTCTGAAGAAAACTGAGTAACAGAGAAGTGACCTATTTTCAGTTGAATAGGCAGTTATTTAATAATTTCAGCAGATTCCGAGATCTGGCGTATGCCTAAAGAGAAGTTGTTCAATGGCAAGTCTTTATTGTTTGTTTTTATCTCCAGGACATTCAGATTCTTGGACTATTTGCTGTAAATCACTTTTGGGGAAATCTAGAAACTGAGAATTTCATTTTTGTCCAAGATGGCTCTTGATTTGAGCGTATTTATCTCAATGAGAGTTAAGCAAAGGTAAGGAGAAGGGGCTCTAAGAAGAGGAAAAGACTTTTTCAATGATAGTTATGAAAGATCTTTTTGGCCCAAGATCTTTTTCTCTAGTAGTCATTCTTTAGTGCTGCAAGGTTTTAATATGCCTCTCTTTTCATAAAGTATAGCCAGTACTTCTGATAACATAGAAAACCTGTGTATATCCTTTTGAGAATGGATGAAATATGTCTTATTCCTCCTTCAAGGGCAATAAAGCAGCTTCATGTGCCTTTTTGGCTGGAAGAAATATTAATATAAATTTCTCTGCATCTCATTGATACCAATACAGGTTTCACAAGGGAGGAGGCAGCTTAATTTTGACAATCCCTAAGGCTTAGATGCAGTGACCACATAAAAACGACGTTGCTCTGAAAAAACAGATTGTTAAAACAAAACGATTATTTTTGTAAGTGTCAGTTTGGTTTAGGGGAAAAAATCAAAAGTTGACACGCACTTAAGATAGATTGTGGAAATACTAATTTGGTGTTATTTCCTCGTAAAATATTTTTTTAGTTTTTCTGCAAAATTTCCTGTTAGGATAGAGAAAACATTTTCTCAATACTAAGTTCCCACTCATTTTTGAAGCATGCTCATACCATTCATGCACTTCCCTGTGAAGTCAACATTGAAACTTGGGTCACTGGTTATTTTACATTTATGTCTATACTCTATTGCTTCTAGACAGCCTTTAGTGCTACAAAGTAATTTTGCATAAAGGGAAGCACTTAAATTTTTGAAGATTATAATGTTTTTTGTTCACCACCTAGCAGCCTGGGTTTTAATAAATATTCCATTGATTCAATTTGAATGGGGCTTGTTCAATCTGCAAAGGTGGTAAATGCCAAAAATATGAAGACTGACAAGTTTCTTTTAGTACTGCTTTTTTTTTGAAAAATCTGATTTTGAAAATTCACATAAGGTCCTACTTAAAATGTGTGTTAATCAAGTACTCTTTTAACAACATTTGCTTTGTTGCTTGGCTGTGGCTTTTAAGCACCTCTAGATCTTACAGCTTTGCTGATTAGCACTGGGGTAATTTTTAGCTCCTTATTGGGGTTTTTTGGAGAGCAAGGTCAGGTGTTTATAGTGGAACCATCACTACTTCATTTATCCAGGACAGGCATGTGTGATGAAGTAAGACAAAGGAAGGTAAAATCATCTACCAGTTCCCTATTACTTTATATTTTTAAAATGCAATCATTTTAGTAATGAAAGCAGTTTTGGTTTGCCACCCAGAAAGTTTTTGCATTCTTTTGGGAGTCACTGAGCACAGCATTTTACTTGTTAAGTGTTGTGCATCTGGTGAGTGATACAGCTACAGAATTGCAAAACCTGAACAGGTAGGCAGCAATTCCACACATTTTTTGCAGTGGGGTGAAAAACTGAATTTGAAGGATCTGGACAGATGGTATAGTGGGGCAGAATATTTATTTAAAACTCTTCTATCCCTAATGTGGTGCTTGGAGAGTATTGGCATTGCAGAGTACTGTTTAAAGTATCAGACTGGTGAATACTGAGATGTATTACACTGCTGCACTTCAGCGTGAGATTTTACAGAACTAGTCAAAATGGAAAATAATAAGATAGAAGAGCCTTGTAATTCCCCAAAAGAACTTCTGTAGTCCCTCATACCTCAGCCTGGAATTCTGAGATGCTTTTCTGCCAGTTCAAAAGCTACACATCCAACTTGTCAAAGGCCTGGGCTTTTTATTTAAGATAAATAATTGGTGTTCATTCAGTTCTTTAAAAATGAAACTGGAGTAAATCAATGATATCCCTTTTTCTGTGTAATAGACTAATGGCTCAGTGTATAAGCCAAAGAATATCATTTCAGTTAAATGCCATTTTGTGTTTTCTGCAGCTCAGATTTTCAAAGCTAAGAAACAGAAGATATCTATGTCCTTAAATGTGAATGCATTTGGAAATGAAAGTGGTTAAATGGCTACTGGATAATACAATTTATTTTTCTCATATAAGAGGGAAAAATCCTGTCATGGAAATGGACTTAAATGTTGGTGTTCTCTTCTGCTGACTACATACTATTGATTTTTTGCCTGAAATAGTTTTTTATTACATCTTTGCTCATCATAGTAAGTCAGCTAAGTATTTTTAATCAATGCTGATTTAAAATAGCATAATATAAAAATCTGAAGCTTTGTTCTTTGAGTCTGTGGTGAGAATTGGGCTGTACTAGTGCAGTGATGCAACTGAGATGCTCAAATGCTGACATCTCACTATTCCTGTCCCACAGGAGAGAATGTTATCTTGGAAATTAGGAGGTAAAGAATAATTTCAGTTTAAGTAAAATAGCACAGAACATAATTGGTTAACTTTTATGATGGTTTATCAATGAAATAGGTGTTTTTCTGTTTAATATTTTCCAGGATTAAAGTATCTTTACAAGAATAGTTGAAAATTATGTCTACATGACTTTTAGATGCTAGCAGCAGCCCAATATATAATGAAATGGTATAAATATTCACACCTGAGACATTCCCTGAGAGAGGTCCAACGTGCAGAAGGGGTGCACAGTATGCAGGATTCTCTATTTTTCTTTTTTTTTTTGTCTGATTAAACACAGAGACTTTAAGGGATAGGGAGTAATGTCTGCAAGTTACTGCCTGATGCAGCAGATATCTGCTGTCTCCACTGGGACTGTGCCACCTTTCAAGGTGCCTTTGGATGAAGACAATGGTTCCACATGCAAGTGGAACCAAACAATGATGAGGATAACTGTTCATCTAGAATGCAGGTGTTGGCTACCAAGGTAAGTGCCCTGCATCATAACTCCTTCCATTAAAAAAAAAAGAATGTGTCCTTTTCATAGGAGCCTCCTTTCTGGAGGGAACAGAAGGCTCAATATGCACACCAGATTTGAGAAGTCTGCTGCCTAACTGGGGCCCAGATTAAAGGCATGAAGTGAAAGTTTCTCACCCTGGTACAGCCCTCAGATTATTATCATTATTGATTTTCCAGTTAAGCAGTTATGAAGTCCCAGAAGGAAGTCTGAGGGCAAACGAGAGACTTCAAGGCCTTGAGAGGACTGGTTGAGGCATCAGGAGCACAAGCAGTGTCCTCCTCTACCTTCCAATTGCGGGGAGTGATGAGGGAAGAAGTATGAAAAGCCAGCACACCAAGACCTCTCTCTGAGCCTGGTGTCACTGGTTCTCTACAACTTTTTAATGACAGATCAGTTTGCATGGCACCAAACCTGCTGGCAAGAGAAGGGGTACGCTTATCTCAAAGAGGGAAAAGGATTATTGCTCAGGATGTAACAGGGACCACTGAAAGAGTTTTAAACTAGATTTGAAGGGGGAAGGGACTAAAACCTGCCTTGCTAGAGATAAGCCTGGGGACAGCATATCAATGTTTGAAGGAGGATGTGCTAGCAAGGTGCTTTGACCTGTCATCTCAGTGGAAATAGGAGATGGAGATGCATGTGACAGCAAAGAGGCAAGGGTTATTGATGTGTTAGAAACCATGGAAACACCTCTACAATTACCTGAAAGGAGGTTGTAGCAAGGTGGGGGTTGGCGTCTTCTCTCAGGTAACAAGTTATAGGAGGAGAGGAAATGGCCTTAAGCTGTGACAGGTGAGGTTTAGATCGAATATTAGGAAAAATGTCTCCACTGAAAGAGTTGTGAAACATTGGAACAGGCTGCCCAGGGTAGTGCTTGAGTCACTAACCCTGGATGTATTTAAAAGATGTGTAGATGTGGCACTGAGGTGTGTGGTTTAGTGGCGAACTTGGCAGTACGGGGTCAATGGTTGAATCTGATATTCTTAAAGGTCTTTTCTAACCTTAATGATTCTATGATTCCATAAGTATGCTTACATTTAAAAGTTTTATGTATTGTTTAGTAACAATTCAGCCATTTCTCTTCAGAACTACAGAAAAGTTTTATCTTTTATCAACCCTTGGATAAGATGGTGTTGTTATTTGAGACTATAGGTAGCTACCTTGAATTTGTAAATAAGTACTACTTGAATACGACATTAATACTGGACTGGAGAAATAAAAGGATAGTTGGTCGATGAAATTGCTTAGGGTAGAGAGAAGCATTCTTCACCAAAAAGTGGTGAACTGTGATGGTGCCGTCCTTATAGACTGTCCTTGTGCTGCAGTAGATATATTCAATAATGTTAATGGTGTTAGAACTAAGCAAAAGTCTTTCACTAGGAGGACTAATCCATTAAAATTCATTGTAGTTCTCTGCACTGGAAAGATTTGTACAGCGATGAAGACTTTTACAGCTGGAATTTTTTTTTTTATTTCATGCATCTGTACTTTAGCATGTGTTGTGTTTATTCATTATTTTTAGATAATGTTTCATATTGAAAATTCAGCTGTATGATAAAGCTGTATTTTATATGGAATTTTTCTGTTTTTCTGTGATATGTAGAAACATTGAATTTCTGATAACTTACATGGCAGTATCCAGAGCTTACTCTCAGCAGCCTGCAAATCATGTTGTAATAACTCCGGATTGTAACCAGTCAAGATACTATCAATCCAGTGTTAACAGAGGCTGATGCATTAAAACTCAGTGTACTATAAGTAATCAAATCCCAAAGAAAAACATTTAATACAGCTGTCCAGTGTGCCTGAAAAATCTACTCAGTGGAACAATCAGTTTTAAGAGGATTTAAAACCAACTATTAAAATTCATCAATACTAACTGAACAGAACTTCCTGCAGGCAGGAAGGCAGGTGGCAGTGTTATCCAGTACAGGATGGCTGGGTCTAATCTGTCTCTCTGCTGACTTCATACATCCACAGTTATTTTATGAAGTTCTAGTATTATTTTTTTCTTACTTGCACAGTCTCTGTATAAATTGTGAGTTCTGCTTTTAGAAAGCATACTGGACCCAGTCAGAGACCCATTTAAAAGGGTGCAAGATTTGCAAGAGAACACTTATACAGATTTTTTTTTTTTTTAATAAGAGGTGATTTTCACAGAATCACAGAATAAACAGTTCAAGGAAACCACAAGGATCATCAAAGTCCAGCTCCTGGCCCGGCACAGGATGTCCCCAGGAGTCACACCCTTTGCCTGAAAGCATTGCACAAACACTTCTTGAACTCTGTCAGGCTAGTGCTGTGACCACTTCCCTGGGGAGCCTGTTCCAGTGCCCAACCACCCTCTGGGTGAAAAGCTTTTTCCTAATACCAACTGACACAACTTCAGGCCATTCCCTCAGGTCCTGTCACTGGTCACCAGAGAGATGAGATCAGTTCCTGTCCCTCCTCTTCCCCTCACATGGAAGTTGTAGACTGCAATGAGGTCTCCCTTCAGTCTTCTCCAAGCTGAACACACTAAGTGACCTCAACTGCTCCTCATGCCGCTTTCCCTTAAGGCCCTTCACGATTCTTATGGCCCTCCTTTGGATTCTCTCTAATAGTTTAATGTCTTTTTTATATTTTGGCACCCAAACCTGCACCCAGGACTCAAGGTGAGGCCTCCCCAGTGCAGAGCAGGGTGGGACATTCCCCTCCCTTGCCCAGCTGGTGATGCTGTACCTGATGCACCCCAGAAGACGCTTGGCCCTCCTGGCTGCTGGGGTACTACTGACTCATGTTCAACTTGCCATCCACCAGGAATCCCAGGTCCCTTTCTACAGCACTACTTTCTGGCATCTCCCTCCTCAGTGTACATGTACATCCAGGGTTGTCCTATCCCAGATGTAGAATCCGACATTTGCCTTTGTTGAACTTCATGTGGCTGGTGATTGCCCAGTCCTGCAATTTGGTGAGGTCTCTTTGCAGGGTCTCCCTGCCCTGGAGGGAGTCAACAGCTCCTCCCAGTTTTGTATTGTGTGTGAACTTGCTTAGTATCCCTTCCAGTCCTGTGTCCAGGTTGTTAATGAAGATGTTGAAGAACACAGGGCCAAGGACGGACCCTACTGAACCCCACTAGTGTCAGGTCACCAGCCTGATGTCACCCCATTCACTACAACCCTTTGTGCCCAACCCAGAGGGGCACTGTGGCCAACTGTGGGCCAGTTCCTCACCCATCACATGATATGTTTATCCAGCTGGACATTTTGTATGTGCATGTTGAGATCTTCATAATTTCATAAATTTTTAAAGCTTTAATAACCTCTTGCTCTGGAAAAATGTCGTGGTTGTTCCACAGTAGATTAATTTACAATGTAAATTAGCAAAAACAGTAACCTTCACTTTTCTCATGCTAGTACCATAAAGTTAACTTCTAATATCCAAACAGGTATTCCCAAAGAAAGGAAATGCTATTCAGCTTCTACAGAATGGAAAAGTGAGATATAAGAGACATTTCTCATGATCGGCTATACATTTGGGCTCTGATTAAGTCTGGTATTGCCCAGATTGTTCTTACAGTGAAAAATATCTGTTTAATATCCAATTATGTCTGTAACTCCCCTTTTAAACATGCACTGGGCTGAAGTATGTCTGCAGCATGGCACTGAGGCACATTGCCCTAGCAAGAGCTCCTACAGACACAGTACCCCAGATGTGCGCTGATCCTAGAGAGAGAATTTGAGAGTAGGTCTGGATAATATAAGCAAGAGAATGTCCTAAAATTCGTGGGAAGTCTAGACAAGTGTCATTGTCATTGCAGTGCTAAATGCCATATGGCCTTTCCAAAAATTTTGCTATCACCCAGAGGTCAGAAAGAGATTTTAGAGAGATGGAGGAGTGTCCAGTTGGTTTCCTGAGGTCAGTTTTGTACTTGTTGACATTGGTGTAACCACAGTCTGGTGGGGTGGCTAGCAGGACTGAAGAGCTCAAAAACCCCAAAAGTGTTAGCATTGCAGTGTTTTTTAAGAAGGACATATTTTCTTCCAAAACCAATAAAGACACACTACCATGTTTAAGGAACTGACAAGTATAAGCATAAATAATCTTTAATTGCTTATGGGTAAATGTCATAACAGATAATATGCATGATGGATTATAATTGAGGGACTGCTTCAGGCCTCCAGTCTGCCTTATAATCACATATTAGAATGGGGCAAGAGGAAAAAAGGCTGTGTAACTACAGGGCTTCTCTTCAGGTGATAATGGTAGAAACTTCATGTAGCTAATACCAAAATATGCTCTAAAGCACACTTTCTATTTCCACTCTGTATCTGACACATCATAAAGATACAGAGACCTAAGCTTAGCAAATAAGGAGAAATTGATTTTCAGAACAGAGTATCACAGGCAAGTAAGTTGAAAACATCAAGACTTGACCTTAGATGGCTTTTTAGCAAACAGAATATAAAGCAAACAGTATATATATTTGGAATTTCAAAGAGCTGCTTATCTAAAGCTGAAAACAAGAGAGGCCAATAATTTTGGTCACATTATTTAAAGATGAAAAAGTATGAACAATGTTTTAAAAATATTTTAAAATTCTCTTTAGGTATCAGAAAAAGTCTTTTCTTCCAACTGCCAAAGTTGGCAAAGTAGTTGTCATTATTTTTTTTAACTGTAAACTGCTAGCAGTCTAGCAAGAGCGCAAGCATATTAGAAGACAAATGAGGCCAGATGTGTACAAAAACTGTATCTTAAGAAATATCGAGATGGTTCTTACACAAAGTGCCATAAATCTAAGATTTAAGGACTGCAGACAAAAATTAATGGAAAGCCAGATAAGTTGCACTCATTTTAATCAGCAGTCCCCTTCTTGAATTCATTCCATAACTTGCAGAAGGATTGAAAAAGCAAAGCTCTAGTTCATTAATAATGATTTTCAAGAGTGTGTGAAATGTTAAGCAAATATTAAGCTTGAAGGTAAATAGTTTAAAACTAGATGATAGGACTGTTAGTCTAAAGTAGATATTGGAAAAATAATGGAACAGTTGGAGTTACTCTGTTTTATGTAATTACATAAAGGAAATATGAGTCACAAATTGTACAATGGGAAGAGCTGGAGAATTTCTGAAGAAGTTGTAAATTTATACACATAAACCATTTCTCTTAAGCTTAGAATATTATGATACTTGAGGACTGAATGGATGAAGAGCAAGCTGAGTCTTTTACCTTTTATGAAAAAGACTACAAAAATTGAGAAATTTTTGCACTGGGGGAATGAAAGCAGTGATAAAGGAAACATCAACTAGATAATGTGGGCATTTGGAAAAACAGACTATGTCCTACTGCAGCTGGGTATGAAGCTGTATGTCCCATATTAGACATTAGTCCATGGGTAGAAGCTTCAGAGGAAGGTTTACTCTAGAAGAGACATAATTCTCAATAGTTTCCAGTGTGACACCGGAGTAAAAGGGACTAAGCATGTTCAGAGCAGGGAGAAACAATCTCTGGTATTGTCTTAATCTCTAAAATACTGTGTCCACTTGTTGTGTGAGCAATGTGTGAAGCATTTTTAGAAAGTCAGAAGGGCATGTAGAAAAATCAGTAAGCTGTTCATCTGCCACTACCCACCACTCCAGGCAGAACTTCAAGGGGAATAATGTTCCCCAGACCAGAGAGAGGATAGGTAGAGAAGAGTCTGTTTGGTTTTGTCTTTTTTTTTTTCCCCAGAATTAGACATTACATATCAGCTATGTAGCCTAAGATTATTTTACACTGATCCAGTTTTATTGTTTTTGGCTATTAATTCTATTTAACTCTCAGAAATTAGAGACTATAAAATTATCTTCTAGATGTAATCTTCATTGAAATATTTTGGGAAAGGAGCATGATCACAATTCTAAATATATTGAATTGCTACAATGTAAGTAATACTTAATTATTTTGTCACATAATTCATGCTTAATGTCATAGAAGTTGCCATGGTGATCTCAGAATTTATTACATTAGTTTTAGTATTAATTTGCTTGCATCTCATTTCTGTGTGAATGGTGTTATGACTATGACTTTTTGAAAGGCCAATTGTAGCTGTAGGTTTGAGGTGTTACAAATCTACTGTGTGTAGAGATCAGTAAGTTTTAGCACAATTAATTTCAGGCCTCACATAAATAAAGTCTTGTAATTATTGCATCAATTCACAGTAGTTTTTAATTTTTAAGTGATACAGCCAATTTACTGTAGACTAGACCTGAAGACTGACAACTGTTACCTTACCTTTCATAATTAATATTATAATCATACTCATCTAAACTTGATTATACAGAAGCCACCATGTGAATGTTTATAAGAAAAAGTAGAGCAAAGTGTGGGCTCAGGAAGACATCTGTACATTCCTCAGGGTGCAAGTTCCTCAGCAACTGTAGCTGTAATTAAGAGGGGGATTCCATGTTTCTTGGGAAACTGCTTTTGTATTTATTAGAAATTCTGGGCTGTGTTGATCAAAACCTAGAGGATTTGTTTGAAAATTCTACATGTATTTTAAAACAAGGAATCTCTGTTATGTACAGGATGTGACTCCGTGCCTAAGGTCTGCTTGTTGGTGCAGGTGATGTTTGGGACTGAGATGTCTGAGCCTTAGTACTTCAGGAAAACATCTCATTCCACAATGGCTGAAAATGAATGATTGAAAAATTGACTGAATGCTATGGACAACTCCACTTTCTTTTTTAAAAATTTTTATTTTAATTTTAATAATTACACCTATTGATAAACACTCCAACTTGAGGTTGACCTTAACTGTAAATATTTGAGCAAATATTTACAAATTGGGAAAAATTTCATGTAACTGGAAGTGAATATATGGTGGTCAAGGTTGCTTCTGTATCCAATGTTCACATCAGTAAAATCAAGAATGACCCATGCTTACTAACTTTGTTAGCTATTCAAATCATTTATTGCAGGTGAAGGAATCTGCATCAGGATTCTTTAACATGCACTTTGAACTTTTCACCTCCTGCCAGTGTCATTTAAGTTTTGTTTAGTTTCAGCATCTCAAGTTATAACACCACATTTTTCCCAAGTTATAAGTAATTTAGCATAAAAACCTGCAAAATTTTCTATATCACAAGTTGAGTTTGCTCACACTACTGTTATTTAGTACTTCTTTGATTAATCTGCAAAATAGCTGTGTTACTTGAGAGAAAAAGTAGATTTAAGGATTCAATAAGGTCATTATATGCACCAGTTTTTTACCCTCTTCTTCACATGTCACCTTCTTCCCTTCTGAGTGAGAAACCACCTGAAATGGAATGGCAGTACATTACTTGGTGCTACAGATGCTTCCCTGGGGCCCTGAAATAGGAGGATGGGTTTCTGCCTTCTTTTGGTCTTTGGAGGAATTCTGAATCCTAAATCAAGGCCTATATTTAAAAGCCTGTACACTACCTTTTATTAAGATGAAATTAAGCAGCTTTTTTCTGAGCCTGCTGAGGTGTTAGACCCCTTTTAAAAATGGCAACTCTGTTTCGTTATCATTGTTTGGATTTGAATTAAGAAGAAATCTGTTTTGAGCCTCCAGCAGAAGTTGCGATAGGAGTTTCTTTCACAACTCAGGAAGGATTTCTAAGTGGTGTTGAAAATTCTAACTAAGAGAAAACATGATCTCTGGAACATAAGACTAATCTGTTGGTTGATAGGTACAGTACGGAAATCCATGCTGTTTGAAAATATTTCCAACTGTGCACTCTCTTTCCAGTGCAGTAGGATGATAACTTTAATGTTGGCATCATAAGCACTCAAAATTTGTAAAATATTGTGAATTTACTTATTCATGCAGTACAACCTGGAGGCCATTGAGAAAATGAGCTGTTCTATCAGCCTGTCTGCAAAAGAAGCTCCGGAGGAAGTAGAAGTGTCCATGTTTGGGGACCATGCCTAACACTGACAGAGCAGCTCTTGGATTTGTTTGCTCGTGGGTAGGATGCTGGTATTACAAGGGACAGCAGTTTTGTCATCAGGGGTGAGCTGTGCCAGCATCACAAGGTGCAGTTAGGAGGTGACCCTGATGGTCACAGATCAATTTCCAGTGCTGTGACTGAGTGGGTGGGATGTGACACGACTGCATGAGAGCTTTTCAGTAGGGGATGACATAAATTTTTTTACAACTTAGTAATTAATGTGTCAATCTTCCAGGACAGTAAATCTGATTAAAATGGAAATTGATTATTGAGAGGCATTAACAGGACCGGTTGCCTATTGGTTGCTGTTAGATGTCTTGTAAATTAATATCTATTTTCTTCTAACTTGGGTCTGATGGCAAACTTGGTCTCCCATAAGCACAGTGATAAGTGAGCAGCCCAATGTAACTATGTTAGCCCAAATGAAATCTTTTACTCTGACCTCTAATAGGCACCTGTGCTAACAATAATAATGGCTTATTTGGTATAGAAATTAGAACTAAATCTGATTGTCTCTTGAAATTTCAGGGGAGAAAAGAAATTGAAATGTCAAACAAAGGTAATAATTCATTAATAATGTAATGTTTTAAAATATTTTGAATGTATACAAACTCTTGCACACTTCTAAAAACTGGGTACATACCAAAAGGAAAATTGTCAAATAATCTAGACCTTGAATTTAATACTAATTTAAGATGCTATCTTATCAAACACTAAATTCAGGTCTTTGGCCAATTGTGATAGCTTCCTATCTATTCCTTTAGAATTCCTAAAATCTTACTTATCCTTGTAGCAGTTGTTAAAGTTTTCTGTTCTTTTTACATAGCTACTGCACTGTCATTGCTGGAATTTTTGGTGATGTTTAACATTCAAAACCTGATTGCACATGAAATCCTTTTAATGTAGTTTGGATGGTTACTTTGATGGCAGATATCCAGTTTTATTAATGAAAATAAAAGGGGGGTGAGTTATCTAAATTGCTTCTCTTTAAAAACTGACAAGAAACTTACTGTAAGAGTAGTCATACTGTATTTGCTTGCCAAAGGGTTATTTTGTGGAAATATTGGTCAACCCTCCTTAGTTCTAAGAAAATATTCCATGCTATTTCTTTTTAGTCAATGTCATGTAGCTGTTTTTTTTCCTGAAGCTGTTATGAGACTGTGAACACATGCTTCATGAGGCATAAACATTGTTCCATTGCTGAACTTCTTCAAAAGTGTTATTATTGGAAATGGCTGCATCTGAGAGATGAAAACTTGAGTGCTTTCAAAATCTGCACCCCCTACCCCCGGGAAGGAAAATCTACCTGAAATCTGACATAAAAGTTCAGCACCTGTGTATTCAGTCCTTGAAGGAGCAGGAAGTGAGATAGAATGAAAAAAAGTATGTTTGAGAATATCAATAGATACTTGATATAAATTGGGATTATACTGATTTCAGCAGCAACACAGAATATGTATGTACTCTAAACATTAAAACACTCAATTGTCAGGCAATACAGGTGCACATTTGGAAGTGAGTATTTTCATGTTTGGAGTTTTCATTTTTCTTTTACTTGGTTTTGTCTTGATTTCTCTTATAGATTTTTTTTCCAGTCAGGGCAAAACCAGAGTTTTAGGCTGTGAAATGGCGTGGTGGGAAAGGTTTCTCAGATACAAACCTATGTATCTGTGTTATGTGAATATACTGAGATTACCTGCAGTGCAGGTGCATTACAAATGATTGATTCATCTAGAATATCTATGGACCAGCTGTACATGGACCAGATTAGACTATAAAGGCTGGATACTTTTGTGTACTATGTAAAGATTTTTTAAACATTTATAGTAGCCATTTTCTTGGTATTTCCTGGAATTTGGCAGCCTGTTTGGACAAAGACTGTTGTTTGACAGCAACAGCACAGCAACATCTGACCTCCCCATCAGAACTCTTAAATTCACCAAAAGCAAGATTTCTAAATGGAAAGTGTTCTTGTGGAAACTCTGATATTTGGAGACCTTAGATAAATTAATGTATTGAAAAAAAATTGAATGAATTAAAGTCAAGACCTATTTCATGTCTCACTAGGAACAGATGCAATTGGAAGATATTTCAGCTTTCCACGGGACTCAAAACCAGGGATGCAGCATTTTCAGGTTTGTATTTTCATCTCACTAAAATTTGGGTTTGCAATTCAAAATAAGCAGTTCTTTGGAGTGCCCTGGATCTCTTTTACTGAAGAAAATAATAAGCATTCTTAGACTGTGTTTATCAACAGCATTACAATAAAGACAATTTCAGAACAATACAGTATTATGTTCTTTATGGTGTTGCATTGCTCAACTAATAATTCATAAATGTTAGAATACGTGCCATATCTTTCTTAGCTGCAAGTCTCTTGCTTGCTTCCTGATCCTTAGAATTACCCTAGGACCTAGTCCTGAGAAAGTACAACCTCCATAGCAAAGCTGCAGTGTTCACTTGCCATGGGGATCCCTGGACCCTCCTAGGAGCTTTGAGGACTGCTCCTGCACAAAGTGTTCTGAGCAGCAGCTCAGGGTGATTCCTCACTCTGTCTGCTTCTCCTTCCCTATCCAGCTTGCCTCCCAACTTGGTGACCAGGAATTTGTGTGCTGAAGCTTATGCTTAGACATCAGAGAACTGTGCACAAAGAGAGTGTTCAAATCTTGTATATGCATCCAAGACTCTCAATCTGCAGTCAGTGCTGATTGCTGAAAAGGGTAAAAAGGCTGAATGGATTCCATCCCCACCTTGAAGTATTTGAGAAATAATACTTTTTTCCTTGAGAAACACACTTGAAAGGATTGCTAAGTTTTTAGGTTTAGTTGAAAAGCAGGTGTATAATTCAGCTATTGGAGATGCAAGCTGAATGAACCATATGGACTGCCCATTATAATAAAAAGTAATTTGCTCTATCTCACTAATTTAAGCATAAAAAATTATAATGATCAATCTTGTATAAAATAGACAAGAAAAACTCAGCAATTTAATGTTAGTTATCATTCCAAAGCTCATATTGATTTTTAAATTACATTTGCAAAATGCCTGGTAAAGTCCAAGACCTAATGGTACATATACATGGCATCTACTTTAAACTTACAGAAAGAGATTTCTGGACATAAAGCCAGCAGGTCTGAAGTTTCACAAAGCAGACCAAAGTTGCCTTTTAATGTACAAGCAGCCTAGATCCTCTTTTTTTTCCCCCTCTTCTTTTTCCCTTTTTTTTTTTCTCCTGTCAACGTGAAGGCAAAAACAATCTGTTAAGGTCAAAAAATTAGGCTAAGAGATTACTTGTGCTGAGGGAGTCTGGCATTGGAGACTCCTGAACATCATAAGATTTTCAAAGGGTGAGTGCTTTGGGGTGTCTTTATTTTAATTCTTAAAGAGATCAGTTGGGGCGTTGTTATCATGACGTGCTTTTGAAGGTCTCACCCACAATTTTTCTCTGAGAAACTGAGCGGACAGAGTGTTGACTTGTCTGAGTGCTCCAGTTATGTGTCATTGGATGGATTTGTCGTGTGATGAAAAATCTACTGTTTGAGAAACGACAATGTGAATTGAGAATGACAAAGGAATGTGAAAAGGACTGAAGCCTATTGCCATCACAAATAATAGAAATGTAAGTTTCTATCTGCCATCTGACTCTCATAAAATAATAGTAGCTGTCAGGTAAGGAAGCTGCAAGAAATGATGAAGTTTAAAAAAACATTTCACTTCTGTGTTTTCTCTTATGAGCAGTGCTGATATATGTAGTTTATGATGTTCACACGGCAAACAGTGCACCCCCTTTGTGAAGTCATGTTGTTATATATCACACACCCAGAAGCAACAAGGTATTGAAAGAAACAGGAGTTGAAGGGAACAATCAAGTTCTAGGTGTGCCAATGTAATTAATCAGTAAGACATAACAGACTGTGTGCCAATGCTGCTTAATCACCTCTCAGGCGCTTGGTGAGACATGGTACAAAGTTGAAACCTTCCAGTGTATTCAAGTGGAACATTAATCAGCAGTGTAAGACAGTCTGTGCAGCTCAGTAATGTCACAGAGTGGATGCCTTGGAACTCTGACTTATTTCAAGGAAAGGCCTTGGGCTCAGTAACATGTTGGATAGGTCTAACCTGGACTCTGCAGCTTACTTCATTCCACATCAGCATGAAGTCTTGGTGCCAACTCTGACTACTGCCTCTCAGTACTCTTTGCCCCTGGAGCAGACCTTGCTCTCACATTTCTGGGCTGTCTGACAGCCCAACCCAGGTTGCTGGGGAAATACTTCTCATGTCCAAAGGATTACTGTTATATGGGTTTTTGCCTTCTTTAGTTTTATCTTTCTGTTATAGGTTCCACAGAAGGGAACACAGTGCTGTAGAAGACAACAGGAGTTCCTGGAGGGCAGAAACTCTCAGCTCCCACAGGGCTTTTTTGTTGGTACTGACATGGACGTGAAGTTGTTCTCATACAGAGCAAGCAACCAGACTGATCAGACCACTCTGAAAACATTGCTTCTAATGACAGATATCTCCAGCCTTTCAGTGAAATATCACTCTTGCAGAACTTTCCTGAGGTTCCTTTTAAAATCAAGTTTAAAACAGAATTCCAGTAAGATGATGATAGAGGGTGTAGGTGGGGAAGAAATGAAAGGCAAGAGGAGAAATAATAAGTTTTAGCAGACATTTTACTCATCAGTTGCAGCATTTTGTAACAGAAATCACTGACCATCCCTTTATCCCCTTCTGCTTTGTAGCAGGAGGTAAACTTAAGATAGCTGACACAACTTGGTCTAGCATGTTTAACTATGATGGCATCTTACCTGAAGTGGAGTAGAAATGCTCCCAGCTTCCCAACAATATGCAATGAAACTTTGTTGTAGAAAACTGGAATCTCTACCCAGAGGTGGCATTAAGTAATACTTAACATAGTGCTATTGACTTTTAAGATGTAAAAACTTGGTAGGTTGAAGTGTCTGACATCAAAGATGTTCCCATTTACAGAACATTTAAAACAAAAAACCACCAAAAAAACAACAGAGAAGCAGTAAGAGACAAGCTATGAAAAGAAACCGTGTAGCTGTCTGCAAATGCCAATGGTGATTTTGAAGCATCAGAGGTAGGTTTAAAGCTAAGTTTTGCAGTCTGCAAATGATAACAAAACTACAAGACTCAAAGACTTGGTTCTGTGACCCTCAGCGATGCATCTCTGTGCCTTCTCTTCACAGGAGTCTTTTGAATTGGCTACTGTGCAGGTCATTTCTCTGGAATGGAGAGATTTTGGAAACTCACTTACTAGAAGGACAAACAGCATAGGACTGTGATCACTACAAATGATATATTGCTCCCCATCTGCCATCATTGCTATTCCCTTAGTGTTGAAAAAGATCCTTTACCTCTAGATCCAAGGAACATGCCAAGATGTTCTTCATGGGCGACCTTGTCAAAGTAAGTGAATGTGTTTTTACTGGACTAATGCTCAGTTTTGGGAAGAACCTTATATCACAGCTCACAGAGGGTATTTCAGTCTCTGTCAGTTCAGGGAAAAAGACAAATTTGGATCTTTGCAAGCAAAAATTAAAGATGCAATCTGAGCCCCAGAAGTGGTTTTTTTTTTTTTTTCTTCACTGCCTTTCTGCTCCTGTTGAACGAGTGGTGACATCACACCCATCAGAGTAGACACCAAGAGGGAAAATATCAGCCTCTCTTCTTTTTATGGAAACAGCAGCAAAGCACAGAAGATCTTTGAACTTCAAGGTTTATCATAGAGCACCAGGGCTTCACTCTTAATCTCAAGTTGGTGAGGCAGAGACTAGAGCTCAGCAGGGGTTAGGTAGATGCTCTCTGAATTGTAACAGAACTGTTAAACCTTTCAGTCTATTAGAAAAGTGCTTACATCTTTCAGTCAAGACAGGCTATTACTAAAATTAAAAAAAGAGAGTTAATGTGTTGCCAGAGGATTTTAATAAGTATTGGAATTATGTGTGGGGATCTTCTGATTATTTTCACTTTTATTAATGTTAGGTTTATTTTTAGCAAGTTATGCCAGATCATTTCTATCTTGCTAGTTCCACTAAGTGTCTTTGTCAAACTTCTTTCTTGCATATAGTCAAAATTATCTCATTTCTTACATTGGCTCATGAAACAGAGTTGGAGGTGATGCCAAAGAGATCTATCAATTCAGTCCTGTAGAAGCTGAATCTGAACTTAGACTTTTGAAATCTGAGTGTGTTTGGAGATCAGATATTTAACTGACATCAATAAAATTCATCATTTCCAGACATATCAATCAGAAAGCCTTTTCTCTGCAAATCATATGACTTGAATACCATTATAAATGA
The DNA here is from genome assembly GCA_013397795.1 of Orthonyx spaldingii. Classification (NCBI taxonomy): domain Eukaryota; kingdom Metazoa; phylum Chordata; class Aves; order Passeriformes; family Orthonychidae; genus Orthonyx; species Orthonyx spaldingii. The sequence goes on along the minus strand of VZTJ01006819.1, from coordinate 1,284,086 downwards.
TATCAGACACACACACACACACACACACACACACACACACACACATAAAATGAAAACCAGAATAAAATCAATACCTGTAAAAAAGGTAGTGAGCTTACAGGCATCAATTCAACTTTTTATTTTAAGTTCACTGAATTATGTTTTTTGCTTAATGGTTTTGTTTTTAATCTAATGTGAAATGTAAGAAATCAGTTATATCTTGTTTCCTTACATAAAAAAATGAACAAAATTTAACAAAACAAAATAAAGAAAAACCCACCAAACCCAAACAAATTGGTTAAGATCATCCAGTGATTCCTCACATCTGTTTGGCCTAACAATGTTTTATAAGCATATAACATCTGCTCTACGTAACTGGTGAGTCATATTCTATGTTTATAACTACCTGCACATTTGAACTACACATAGTGCCAGTTTTGTCCCCAAAAGAGATGAGGTTTGAGTATACAAACAAAAACTTGTGAGGAACAGGCAATATCACATATGTTAATTTACTTTTTAGAGAAGCCATTCAGGTTGGTCTGGTCAGAAGTTTTTAAGTAACTGCAATGAAATGTCTAAAACCTAAAACTGTTTTGAAGCAGTAAGAATGCAAGAAGGGGAGAGAGAAGTTTGGAAAGCAAATACCATTAGGGAAAAAAAAAAAGAATGTTTACTATATTTGATATGTAAATTCAATTTGGGCAGCTTTACACCTTTATTTTAATCAAGTAATGCTATCTAATTTCATCTCCAGTCTCTTTCCAATGATGTTTCTAATTGTGTTATTGTAAGAGGAATACCTACTCTAACATTGTTCTTTTGGATTAATTGTCTCTGTCAGAAATATTTGGACCACTGTACTTCAAAAATTTAGTTTGTGTTGCCCATTCATTTTCAGGGAATTGTTGGATGCTGGGGAAATAAGTTTGCTCTATTTTCAGGGCACAGTGAGGCAATTGCAACCCACTTGCTGTCAGGCTATGGGTCAGTGCAACACCCAGATATAGAGGCTATATGTCTCTAGATGCCTAGTTTCATAATCTAGAGACTTGACCCTAAATTATCTTCTCTGGGACAATTCCTATGTGGTGAAGTTGCTGGGACTCCTATTGGTGCCAGTAATTTTTGTAGATGTTCCATTGATTGATCCATTATTTAATGGCCAGGTGGAATCACAAGAGAATTTGTACTGACTCACTGACAAAGTGCAATTGATGCAACAGCTTTATTTTGCTTCACTCAAAAGCTGTTGTGCAAAAGAAATACCACCAACAGCATTGTCAGTGCTTCAAGGATGCTCTCTAGCAACCTGAAGCCAGTGGAAGATCTGAACAGTTGCATGTTATGTAAAGCTAAAGGAAATCTGCATTCAAAACATAAATGGTGAACAGAAAGATTTAGCTTCAGATTGACACATGGCTCTTTGACCTGCCTCTATTTGCTCTATCTTTATTTAGGCATTCAAAAGCTTTTCCTGATTCATTTGACATTAGCACTTTACAGCAGGGCATGAGGAGTGACAGAAAGGCACAGGCAAGAGTCAGACCCTTGTCTGATTCATGCATCAGATGCCCTGAAAATGGACTGCACTCTCACTTCACTCTTCACCATCATATTCTCCAGTCCTCTTATGGCATAAGAGTCTGGAGGAGAAAATTATAATTTATCTTTTCTTAAAAAAAAAAAAAAAAGGACCAAAAATAGAAAAAAGTGTTTCTAAAATTTGTCCTGTAATTTCTTCAGATATGAACAGAACTTATCCACACTTCTAGTATTACAGACTTACATCTCCATATATCTGCTCTATGTTTCAATATAATTTAGTTATATAATCTTTTGTGATGACTGATTTCTTTTCAGATTTATGATAATGTATACCTGTTATTTTTATCTTGAAATGCATACATAGAATGGAGGGTGGGGAACACCCTCCTATCATGTGTAATACAGTTTAATTTACTCAGTTGAAATATGTTTGTGTGAAAGTGGGTGATGTTTTCTTCTGTTTTATTTCTCTCTGATTTTCAGCGATGACAGCTGGAAAACGTCTTCCTGAAAGTTTTCTAAACCTTTCACTGTGAGAGATAATATACTGAAATGATGATTTCTGTTGGAAATCATTTAATCTTTTAGGGCAGGGCAATACTCTTAATTTTCCTTCCTACCTCTTGTTTTGCTCCATAATTTTTGTTGTATCTTGTGGCCTAAATATAAAGTTAATGGACACATCTGAAATGATAGTAGGAACAAGTATGTGGCCTAAATATAAAGTTAATGGACACATCTGAGATGATAGTAGGAACAAGAATGTTTTCAGAATTGTAATAGTTACCATTTGAACAATATCTACATCTGAATTCTTCCTTTTCTGAAGTAGGTTTTCTGTTACTGTGCATTTAAAATGAACTCGTTAAGATTAATTCATGTTCTACTTCTTTTTTCCTCTCAAGGTCTACATCTGTGATAAAATTCTTGTTGCTTGATATGAATTTCCCCACCTCCTGATTTCCTCATCCATGGTTTACATTTTGGAGGTTTTTTTGGTGGTGGTAGGCTGCTACTGAGTTTCAGACTTATTTGTCTTCAGTGTTGCCATTCTCTTACCAGCTGCTGTGCCTTCACTTTGGTTTGCTATGGGTTTCATGCTCACTTTTATTTCTGTTTAAACAGCTGCTTATTTACTTGATCTATTGTTCTTGCATAATTATAACTGTGTATTTCTCTGGTCATCAGTATTATAGTCCCTTCATATGGTTTATTCAAGACCAGGAGTTAAAAGAGGGAGAGACAGAAAAACACTATTCCTGAATCATATGTCCATTTCTCTCTCTGTTGTGATACAGGAGACATAGGATGATCCAGCAGTTTTCACTTGCAAACACATTTTTATTAATTTTTTTTCAGGCATTATTTGTATCATTTAAAACTCCTTGAAAATTGTTCTTCCCTGTGCTAATTATTTAAATTTCAAAAATCTACACTAGAATTTTTCTGTGCCTAATAGAATGATTTATCAATTTAATACTATACTGATTATACACACTAAATGGAATGCAAGACACGTCAATCTCTCTTTTAGTCTGATTGCAATGGGAAGAAACGTTTTCGTGAGAGAGTTGGTATTAATAGATGATAAGGACATAATGCAGAGTTCAGTTATTTTTAACTTTTCTTTTAATACGCTGCTCTGCAGAGCACATGAAATGAAATCATAACTAAAGATTAAGGTTGATCAGAAATGCTGTGACCTCTCTGTGGAGAAAGACCTGTGTCTGCCATCTTGAGAGAAAACTCTGGATTTCACAGCAACACCAAATGGGTCAGGCTGGAAGTGACCACAGTGGGTCATCTGCTCCAACCTCTATGCTCAAGCAGAGTCATCGTGAAGCAAGTTGCACAGGATTGTGTCCAGATAGTTCTTAAATATCTTGAATATTTCATCCCCTAATTGGTGTGCATAAGAAGGCACCTAATTGCCCTGCCCCTCCCCCATTTTTTTGGGGGGGTGGGTAATGGTGAATGGGGGGTTTTTTTTGTTCTTTCATTGGTAACTGGGTTTAAGGCATGGTAAGTGAAGAACTGATTTTTTTACATTAAAGATAATGTCTAAACTGTATCAACCTTGAAGGTGGGGTGGGAAGAATCTCTTTTTGGGGGGAGCTCACACCTCCCCAGAGACTCTGGAGCTGCTGCTGGTTCTCTTGTTATCTTCAATAGAAGAGAGAATATTCTCTGTTTCTACAGGTGATGCAGGGTTCTTTCATAATGCTTTACTTGCCACTGACTTCAGTTGACAAAACTTCAAGTTGTTTAACATGGGGAAGAGACTTATTTAGGGCAGGGAAGCAGTCCCTACATCCCAGGGACATACAAGTGATTGTATTCCTTGTTAGTACAAAATTTAAATGGCTCTGAGTCGCGCAAGGACGTGGGAGGATGTGGTGCTGCCAGAGCGGAAGGAGAGCAGCGCTCTGCACGTGCTAATCAGGTAAACTGGAAATCCCTTGAACTGTGTTACTGGGGTCAGTATCTTATGGTAGAGTGAAGCAACGGGGGAATGATTGCTCTTGTATTTCGGCACCTCTAGGAGTGACATTGGAGGTAAATTTGGTGTCATAGCCAAAGTCCCTTCAATTTAGTGCTCATGCAAAGGGATATATTTGGGCCTTGAATAAGTTTGTTTGTCATCGAATATGAGACCTCTGCCAGAAACAAAGCCTGGTGGTTCCTTCCAGCAGTACAAAAATCAAAAAAGAAATTATAATTTTTTTTCCTTTCTCATTGAAATATATGGATGACACCTCATCATTGCTCTGTCCTTTTGTGTGTGTGAAGGTCTGGTCATGAAATTCCAAGGTATGTTGTCTCCCACCTATACCTACTCCCTCAATTTCTGTATTTAAAAATGACTGTTTTAGTGCTAGACTTGATAAGGAATTTGATTACATCTCTTAAAAGTGCATTTTCAGTAATGTATTCTTTTTCTACAGCATTTATGATGTTACTCTAAAATGTCACAATCTTTTGTAGTTCTTGAAATTAATGTATGCCAAAGCAATACTTGTTTACATCCTTGGATGAAATCTTCAAAAGCAGCTTGGCAATTATTTGAAAAGGAAGAGATGAATCTGAAGAGAGTTTTAATTTAATATTTAATTTCATTAAGGACCTTGGAGCACAAAGTAAGAGTGCATTATTTATAACACAAAGCTCTGAGTGCTACTCAGTAGAGAGGAGGATCAGAATAACATATAGCAGAATGGGGTCACCTGGAGGAGACAGTAACAGAATATAATTATATTCACTAGGGCAAAGGCCCAAGGTTGTATTGTTCCTGTTATTAGTCTTTAAGAACAGAAATAACTATAGGAGAAGAAAGACTTAAGAAGTATGAGACAATGACAGAATGAATGAGAAATCACAATGATATGTTAAGGAAAAAGGTAAGTGTAATTTTACTACTTATCAGATGAGTGATTTCTAGTAATATAGAAGCTACTGAGACTTCATCAAGATTTTTTTGGGTGTGTTTCTGGCACACACTGCTTAACTGGAGCTAGAAATAGCTTTGGGGATGATCTGAGGAATAGTGAGCCTCTGATATGAAAGGGGAAGTTTGGCCTTAAGTTGCTGAAATGTAGGTACCAAAGTATGATTTCCAAATAATGGAAAGTGGAGAGTACATAGGGTAAATAACTACTTAAATACCAAAAGTGATGATGGGACTTTCTAGATAGCCTTTGAGGAGACCTTAAAACAAAAAAATAAAATATGTAATTTCACATTTTGAGATTTTTGTTAGCAGTGATCCACAGTGTCTGCTATTTTGTTTCTGATAGAAAGTGATATTCAAAGAAAACAAGTGACTCTTGTCACTTTTTGTCCCTTCTCTGTACTATTCTACAACCCTTAGCAATTTTTGCAGTAGATATGAACTAGATATTAGAAAATTTTCTAGTTCTTTGACCTATATCCCTAAGAAATAAGAACTTAGCATTTCGTTAGTGGTATTTTTGTGGGTTTTTGTTTGTTTGTTTGTTTGTTTTAATTTATATCATTTTAAATCCAGAATACAACATTACTTTGGCACTTAATGAGATCCTTTAAATAATCTGAACATCTGTCTTATAAACTGACCATGTTTTAAATACTCTGAAATTCACATATCTAGAAATCTGTCTTCTATGTTGGACCAAAGTCTTACATGCAGGTTAGTGCTGCAGATACTCAAGTGGTAGATATATTCATTTTTATGTCTGCTCCATGTGCATGGCTGTGTCTCTGTGTTTTCCCAGAAACACACTCGTCAAAAAGAATGGAGCAGTCTAATTCATAATCCTCACAAGGGCAGTTCAAAGTCCAAAAGAATGAGGGTCCTTTTCCAGCTGGAAGACATAGGCATTCTTCAGGTACTTCATGTGGAAATAAGAATAGGCTCCTCAAAACATGAGCTTGATTCTTTCACATACACTGAATGATCACTGAGTGATGTGGGAATTAGGTCAATTTGTCTCAAAGCTTTCATGCTTTGTATGGCTTTAGATCCATAGGGTGATGGTTCACCACTGAAGGGACTGTCCCAGCATCTTGCACACAAAGGAGAAGAAGCAGCACGGTGTGGGGACGGAGGTGGGTTGAGAAGGCTGCTAACTAAGCTCAGATTGTGCATCTGGGGCTCAGCCGTAGGAGAGGAGAGTGTCCTTGGGGAGCTTGTGTTCCCAAAGCCCATTGGCTTGCCTGAGTCTCTGGTCCAGAGAAGCAGCCCTGCCCTGCTTCCTGCTCGCTGCCTGGTAACCATGGCTACCTCTTTCTGTGCCCTGATATCAATTTCAGACCAATATTATGGAACTTACTGGACTTAATTTTGTCTTGACCCAGATCACTCTACTGCTGGTTTGTATTCATTACTCTGCTCTCATTCTGTACTCCAAATCTAGAACTTATCAGGCCTGCCTTAATGCCCTTACAGAGAGAAACAAAGAATATTTTGTACATCTAACAATGACAGTAACACATTCTATGACTATGAATGACTGTATTTTTTTTTCTAAAGGAAATATATAATGATCTATATAATTTTGTTTGCACTTCATCAAAATTTTGGGGTTTTTTGTTACTGATTGACTTTTTAAATAAGAACATAAAATCATAATTTTTTCACTAAAATATTTGAGCAGCAACTTCACTGAAAATATTACTTGTGGGTTTTTGTTAGGTTCATTTACAGTTTCTGTTCAAGCAGTATTTGAGATTAAGTTCAGACTCAAATCTCTGTACCTAGATGTTGTATTTTTAAATTTGTTGTGCTGGTTTAGTTTCCAAAAAAAACCAAAAACCAAAAAAAAAAAAAAGAAAAAAAAAGAAAAAAACCCTGTATTCCCTAGGAACTAAGGAACTAAGGAACTACAGCATATGTAACAGGGTTATGATGGAAGCATTCTGCAGAAGGCCACAAATTTCTTCTGTGGTATAAAATTAATAGTTTGTTTGGCTATGAGATTCTTGTCTGGCTTTGAAAACTAGTCTTCTGATTCACATTAGATTGGTCTTGGGGTTAAGTCCTCAGTCAATATAAATGCCATAGCTCTGTTACAGCCTCACATGATATTAGAACTAAAAATAAAATTAGAAATCCACTAACTGAGGATTTTCTTTCTTCTTCTTCCCTTAGTGAATAATTTATCTTGTGAAGATATTTGCTCTTAACAAAGTTAGAGTTCTTTGTAATTCATTGTTGAAATACTCCTGTGATAGACTTAAGAGACCATTTGGTGCAAGAAGCTCTTTTATTTCTAATGAGAGTAATAAATAAGAAGAACAGTACAAGGAAAACACTGAAAACCCAGAACAAGCCTGACAGAAAGCCTCCATAAGATCAGGAATTTTAGCTCAGGACATGAGAAGAGAAGCTGAGGGAACTGAATTTGTTGCATCTTGAGGAAAGAAGACAAAAAGGGAATCTTATTGTTTTCTAATGCATATTCAGGGTAGAGAAGACAGAACCAGACATTTCTAGAGTGCATTGTGGTAGGACAGAAGGTGGCAGACACAAGTTAAAATTTGGCAAACTTCAATTAATAGTAGGAATTATTTTTTCCTTACACCATGAGTATGGTCAAAAGTGGGAAAACATTGCCTAAAGAAGCTGAGGAGTCTTTCACCTTGGGTGGAAACTCTATCTTTGGAGAACGTAATCTAAACTTATTGGAATGTCCTGAGCAAGCTGCTCTAAATTAGTGATGACTTGAGAGTGGGTTGAATGAAATGTCTTCCAGAGTTCCTTTCCAGAATCCCTCACCAGTCAAATTATTTGTCCCTCTGTTCTACAAAGGGACTTTGCAGTGACTAGTGCAAGATTTTCTTACCTACTACCAGTTTTACTGTCAGGAGAAAAATTACAAAATGTTATTTGTTTGGAAAACAAACTATTTCTTTATCAATATTTCCCCTCCAGTAATTTGCCTTGCATGCCATACTAAAATAAAATTGCATCTCTGGAAATTCGGTTGCAGAGAGACTTCTGGTAAAATTTCCATGATCTAAACCATTAAACTTTCTTATAACAACTTAGCCCAAAGTATAATTGTCATAATAATATGTAAAGTATGCGTATACTTAATATTTTGGTTGACTAAACTGAGGTGTATCTGTAATCCTACTTTAAAGTGTATGTATCATTGAGATCACTTTTTACTCAAAACTGATATGTTTCCTTTTTTGTTTGTTTGTTCATTTTGATTAATATCAAGCCCAGCAAATCGGTAGTGCTAAATTAAGTTCAACTGCAGCTCTACTATTTGCAGAAGTATGCGTTAGGTAGTGAATAATGATGTACATAAAGGCCTTCTTTTTAACGGTTAATTTACTAATCTGCTTATTTTCTCATAAAACAAAGAAGCGGTTTGTGTCTTTTTAACTTTACAAACCATTTATCTCCTCCTGTGAACCAGAAGCATTCAACAGAGAAATCAACAGCCTTTCAAAATTACTTTCTTTTATTCCCAGTGACTGGAAGTCCTCTCCCAGATGGAAAACTGCAGCTTGTTCTCTTGCAAGTTCAATGGAAAACTAATACAGAATATGCCAGCTTTTTCATATTCCTTGTCTCGTCAGATTAAAACAACTTCTTGTTTTCTCATTCCTTGTTTAAAAGTGGAGCTTGGCTAACTCATGACCATAAATTGCCTTAAATACAGACAAATCCCATGGAATATGTGTTTCCTTAATGAGGACTACTAATTTTACGGTGATTTCAGAAATATTATGAAGGTTTTTTCTCACTAGTCATACACAGAGTAATCAGACAAATCCAGTAAGTACCACTGGGTGAAGAAAAATTTTGAAATTGCTGCCCAGCTGTATATGTATCCCTTCCCTAGGTCTGCCCTGTATTTGTGAATAAAGGCTGAACAGGTGTTATATTTGAAGCTGGGTATCTTACAGTTCTCTCTGACTGTTTCCAATACTTTTCACTTTGAAGTCTAAGGTTTGTCAAAGATTTCTCACTATATGTACTTTCTATTCAATTACCTCCCTTTCTACCTCTTCTTAATAAAAATGTCTGCACCAACTTTTAAAACTAGTTGGTTTTTTTCCCTAAATGCTGGTATCTCAGAGGAAAATAAATTTGATTTTTACTCTTGCTGAATGTCATTTCTGAAATATGACACTCTCTTCCTATTTAATTTTTTAAGGCTGTTCTTTTGCATAGATTTTTCTTCCAATTGGTTTTGTTGTAGTCTTTCCTGTTATTTGAAATGCTCCTGCTTATTTTCCATAGTCTTTTAAGGGCCTTTCGTATTCCTCTTTGAATCTTTTCAAGTTCAGTTGTTCAGTTCTACTTTCTGGTTCTTTCTATAAAGGTTACTTTTGACACTAGTTGCCTTAAGTAGTTAGAAGGGACAGAGAGTAGAATTAATTCTTTAGCAATGTGGGTTTTTCAGAGTTTTATGAGGTTACTATGTTTCATGTATTATGTAGTGGATGTACTCTGACATTTATGGTAACAACACAACTATTGTGGAGAAGGAGTTTGCAGAGCCTGTTTTCACTTGGGCCTAGTTAAAAAAAAGCATGTTGCAGAAGCTGCCAGCAAAGTGAAACAGTGAAAAAACTATTTTTTTTATTTGCAAGAAAAACGTCAGTGTGAACAGTCAAATTTCAATATAGACAGTCAAATATGTGTATGTACCCTCACATCTAAATTAATTACATAATATTGTGATACTGTCTAAAAATAGGGGACCTACTTTCTCTGAAAATATTAGGAAAGTAAAGATTTTCAGTCTTAAATCTCCAATTAAAAATATGAAACACCAACAATAAAAATAACCAATAATTGACTAGAATAGGCTGGCAGAACTATGATATATATCTTCATTTTTCATAATCAATCACCCTAGTCTACCTAAAATGTCATGAAAACTGGTCTGTCATTTTTGGACATAAGATCAGAGTTGATCCTGGAGTTATGAGCCTATGCAACTTCTGGAAAGGGGTTCAAGCAGTGTAACTGTGAGGATTACAGCGGTGGAATTACTACAATGTTTTGGGTTCATGCTTATTGTGCCACAAGAAGGTGGTCAAGAGTTAATACAGGAATATGTTTCTTTCAGAATCGTAACTCAAACTCATGTCTAAAGGCATTTATTAGCTATCATGTCAGTAAGGCTACATTCACTCCTCCAAAACAATCTCCAGATTATTTTTGGCTGAGTCATCAGCGGGGAGGAATAGGGATCACCGATAAGATAAGCACAGGGTTTGGTGACTCTTGCAAGATGAAAAATACAGGTCACTGCATTGTGTAGCAGGAATGCTCTGTCACAATAGGTTACAAACTTCTTGATTATGATGTGTTTATGAAGTTCAAGTTCATAAGGTTTTTAAGGGTGAAAATTTTGTGTTAGTTTGACTTATCTGCGTTTTGTAAGTCATCTTTTATAATTTCTATGGACCACTTTTCTCCTTCTCACCCTTTTCCTACACAGAGTGATTCTTTTGCACTAGGAATAGGGCAGTTATCCAAAGGAAAATATAGGTTTCCATTGTGAGAGATGGAAACATGATATTAGCTAGGCACATTTCAGTTGTTCGTGATAATCCTTCAAAAGATTTTATTTACCTTAGTCATAAACGTCCCTATCTTGTTAAAAAAAAGAAAAAAAAAATTCTTCCCATTGCCTCAATTTCACTGCAGAAATATTCAGAATATCTTCTATTGCCTCTCTTCTCATTGTGTCATTTGCTAATCAATTAAAGAACCCTCCATTACATAGTTCTTTTTACATTATATTCCATATTAATATTAATACAATATACAACATACAGAGGAAATATTTTTAATGCATATCTATATCTCTGGGAAAAAGGTGTAGGATCAAGGAGAAATGATTATTGAAGATGAATACCCAGACTGTAAATTTCCATTTTATTTGTGTCAAGTCACTTTTGATGTTAAGTTATGGCCTCCCAAAATCTAGTTAACTGAGTGGTAGGCGAGAATGGAAGGAGAGACAGTTTCTTCAGGGTTAAGACTTTGACCATGCAGAAAACAAAATAAGCAGTCCATCTCTTTTTCTTTTCCTTTAAAGTTTATTTCTGGATACTTAAACCACTGAAATGCAAGGAGAGAAGTAGGGCAATACAAGACATCAGTCAAAAGAGTTCAGAAATGTGTTTGCCTTTTTATGGAAGATCAGGACAGGTTCTCCACAGTATTTTTTAGTGTCATTGCTACTATTGCTGCTATTCTGCTTTTGGGATTGATGTGGGACTCGTACCCAAAAATGCATTAACTGATGCGAGGTTGAGCTTTCGGAAAGATGTCATTGCTTCTGATTTCTAGGGACTTACTTATACTTAGCCAATGTTTTATCTACTTAAAATAGAAGTATGGAGAAAACTGGAATTGAGAGACAATATGACTCCCTCTAGTCAGTGGGAGAAAAGAGACATGAGGACAAGGTCAATGCTGCAATGTGCAAAGATTTTAAATAGCGGGTAAAAATCATAAAAGTTTACAGGGTTTGCCAGTGACAGCATGGAATTTGCTTGAACTACTTTGGAGAGGAAGTTGAAGTTCATATATGCAAACATACTTTGATGAATATCTAAGGTACTACCAAAACTCCATGGCCTACATGCACTGTTTTATAATAGAGGTAATATTTCATTTGGGAAAGAAATATGGCTCCTAAAAAGAAATTAATCATTGACAAGCAGTTCAAATGTAAATATATTTATAAGGACCTTTGATTTGCCAATTTTGTTATTGGAAGATTAGTTTTTCTTGAATAGTAAATTTAATTTTTTGAGCATGTTGTGTCGTATTATTTCCACACTGAGATACTCAACTTTTCAGGAAAGGTCTTTGAAAAATAAATTGTGGAAGTATACTTTTCGTTCTTAGTTCCTTTTTTTCCTTCACACATTAGGCTCTACCTACCTGAATATGTTGCTCCATAGTTGTATCCTGTTTGCAATTCATAGTGACAAAATGTAAGCAGCTGTAACTGCAGACCAACATCTTGGAACTAATCCACAAAATATTCTTATTTTATCACATGTTTCTGTGCTCTACTTGTTTTCCTAACATCTTGTCTTAAAACCCTTGGACATGACTGAAGAGAAGTTTCTTCTTCACTGAAACAGAGATTTTGCTTGAAGTTCAGCAGTTCTGGAAATGAAACCTCTTTCTGGGTGCATTTACAAAAGGGGCTACCTTTTTTTTGATGTGAAACTTTGTAGTTCAGCTGATTTTTGGGATCAGAAGACCATCTTCGTTAGACAGTCATGAAACTGGGATTTGTCCTGAGCATGAGATGTTGACTTTGCAAAGGCCAAACTGTGACTGAGTGTTAGAAAGATGAGAAATAAGGACAAACTTCCCACCAGGACTGCACTTGTCCCTTTGGAATCTTCATAGGGCAGCCTAGAAGCCTATAACACCCCTTCTTTCTTGCAGCCTGCTTTGTGCAGTGTATTTGTATATAGGGAACATGCTGAGGCAGCAGTGTCCCAGGTGTATCTAGAGAGGAGTCTAAGACATGCTGATTGAGACAGAGGGCTCTGGCAAGCCCACTAAGAGGAAACATTAGTAATAACACACTTGATGGAGACATGAGATTTTCTCTGTGTGTGCCTTATCTTCTGAAGGGAGACTGCATCCTTGGGTGCCTGAAAATGACTTCACCCTCTAATCCTATTCTGTTCAGTCTAAGTCTAAAATGATCCAAGCTGAGCTCTGTGAAATCAAAATCATGCACCACAGTTTTAAGAGAAAAAATATGGTACTGACACTGTCAGAGGGAAAAGTTAAGCAAGGATACAGAGTTTGTGTAAACTGGTAAAACTGGCAAGGAGTGGAGCTAATGCACTTAGTGCTCTGGCAAGGACAAGTGATTTCAAACTGGAACCCCCGGCATGGTTATGGGCAGGATGGGATGTCCCTTCTTTCTTCATGGCCCAGATGGTGGGAAGGTACATGTCTCTTCAGAGGCCAGTGGGCACTGCTTTGGGCAGACATCAGAATCTGGCTCTGGAGTTCTAATGAAATAACAAATAGGGCTAAATGCAGCTCAGCACCTGAGTGCACTATCTATTTGTTTAGACTTCTTTTGTTTCAGCCCAAAGCAATACAATTGATATACAATTCAGCATCATAATTTAGTCCTTATTATTTCTACATATTTATTCTAAAAATAATTGTAATATAAAACTTCCTGTGTTATCCACATCATATCCATTCTGCAGCTCCAAGTTGTTCCAGATGTAGCCCAGTGTAAATACAAGTAGAACATGACCTTTGAGTTGTAACAAACCGTGTCACCAAAGCGTGGCAAGGCTCAGCAATAGAATTAATAGATGTGATCACACTCTCAGGGAGTGTGAACTTTTTTAAGCTTGAATTTAAAATATGGGCTTTAGCAGAGAAAACGGGGATCCAGTAGCTTAGTCTTTATCCTTTGAAATTGAAATAAAATTTACAGAAACGTATAAATTGTTTGGATGGATTGAAGGCTACGCAGGGGGTAAAATAAGCTAAGCTTTTAAGCAGCCCAGCTGCATGAATACCAAAGGCTGTTGCGTTTTCCTTTCTGTACTGTTACTTATCTCTAAAACAGAATGAGAATCTAACGTTACAAATTAGAATTTTCTTTTATTTGGGAATATACAGAGATACGCAATACTACCATCATATTTTTAGAACTGAATTTTTCATGTGGCTACTGGAATTTTGGGGGTTTTGACTTATTTTTGACTACTTTACTTGCTTTTTCTTTGACATACCTACATTTTTAAAATCATTTGTGATAGGAGAGTTGTTACTGTGCCTGATATGTTTTGAAACTAGCACTGTTATGCAAGGGCTGTGAAAAAGCGGAGTGTGTAAGAATTACTATGCTCTCTTTCCTTGGGTATGTCTTACTGATAAGGTTATTGTGAAATATAATTTTTTGTCACTGCCTGAGGCTTCTTTCCAGGATTTCTCTGCATGAGAACAGTTCAACTAAAAGACAGCTTTATGTTTCCTTAGAGCACCGTGATAGATGCAACTCTTAAAAAGAAAACTGAATTTAAGAGCCAATGCCTCAATATATCCAGTTGTAGAAATAGGTAGCTAGTTTTTCTTCAAGTGCTTCTACAAATGAACACTCATATTGAGGGTATATGAGCTTGTCAACTTTTTATTTTTCTTTGCTATGCATAGTTGGGCCCTGCACAGGCATAATGTGCTCTGAAATTCTTTGCTGCTGTTCTAGAATCAAGACAGTGTCTATTTGATGAGCTCTGCTTCTATAAAAGTGCTCATATTGAATATTTTGTTTCCTTACTATGTTTTGCATGAATATTCTTAATTTTTTTCTTAAGTTACGTGAACTGATTCACATAGGTTAAAAAAAATTATTCTCTTGTGCTTCTTGGAAACATTAGCTTTGCACAAAACCTAGAAATTTCCCTGAAGATCCAAGCTTTCTGCTTGTGCATTGTTTCAAACCAAACTGCTGGGCCCTGGAAAATCCAAGACAAAAGCTAAAAGCTACCTCCCAGAAAACTCCTACAAAATCCAGAGAAACCCACACTAATCAAACCTGTCTTCATTCTACCCAAACAGAATTCTTCAGCAGTCAAAGAGATGTTGTCCATAGTAGATGAAGTGAAGGGTAGTTAGTCATACCACTGAAAAGAACTTCGTGGGATCTTAAGAGATGGGGCAGGTTCTTGTCATTGGTCATAGATGTGGCATTTGGATTTATCTTTTCCCTTCCCTTTGCCATGACTTCTTCTTTGACCTTTGCCCAACATGTCTGGTTAGGCTATAACTGTTTTGAATCCCAGCTTTTCTGCCAGACAAAAAGGACTTTTTTCTCACTTAGGTCCCCAGAACGTAATTTCTGTGCTTCTTGTTCTTGCAGCATCTCCATCTACCTTTACATAACAAAATATGAAATAATATTTTTCCCTTTGCTATCTGCAAATTATGAGATAGTTACATCGTTCTTTATCGGGCTCAGATGTCTTTAAACAAAGCCACGCAGAGCCACTGTTTATGCAAAATAATGTACCTATCTTGACACCATCCTGTTGATTTTTATGTAAGCATCAGTGAATCACTTAATCATGATTTCTGAAAAAATATACAGAAATTGAAAACTACAAGATTTTGATCTGCTTTCAACCTAGTCCAGTGGTGTTTCATTTGCTTTTTTAGGAAAGACAGAGTGGTAAGAGAGTAATTAAAGTATTATAAATTGCTATTGAAGTACAATGTATAAATTATTATATTTTCTGATAGTTGCTACTGTGTTTCCTGTTCAAAAAAGATGACTGGGTAACAAGCTGGAAGAGTACTTTCTTGTCATGTCTTGACTTTACTGGAACAAAGTGTAATTCTTTAAAATTTCCGTAATATGCAAGACTTTGCCTTTATTTGAGCATCATTATCAAAGCTGACAACAGTGCATTTCTTCAGCAGTCTGCATCAGCCTTCCAAGCAACATTGGCCTCAGCTGAGTAAATGCACTGTTCAAGGTGATATTGGGATCAATGATAAGATGTATGAAATTATAAGGTTTTCCTGGAAGAGAAGTAGCAATATAAACATTTATAAGAATGGCAGCTTTGATTGCACTTAAGACTTAAGGAAATATATTATAGCTTTATTACTCAATTTATTTGCTGAATAATACTTTCTTTAATATACTGCCAGGACACTAACAGAAGCAAAATAGGACTAATGAAAATGAGGGAGTAGCTTTGTTAATCATGTACTGTAATCACAAGGGGAGATATGGTGCTGGTTTGGTTTATACAACTGTCTATTCAAACTGTTATAGTTTTCTGTGAAGAATGCTGTTTTCTCCTTCTTGTGCCAAAAACATTACATCTCAAACAAAAATTGTGTTGTTATTTCCAGCTTTGGCAGAGAAATTAGTGAATTGAGATTTTTCACCATAACTCATTAAAACTAGTGAGGAAAAGCTCTTTCACTGCTCTTTCACTGCTGAGTGTCACAGGTTGACTGTAATGTTAGTCCTGTACATGTTCTCCTTACCACATGTGATGCTTTCCCATTAGTTTGCTTGTTAATTCATCCTTGTACTTGCAACTGTGGATATCTATGTATCTATCTCTCTCTCTCTATCTATCTATCAATTCTATAATTTACTCTGTCTGCTTTCAAATATGTTTGTGCATAATTATGAATAATTTGATGTTTTCTTTAGTTCTTAGCATTCATTCACATTAGGGAAAGCACTGTTAATGCACTTGGCACGATTCATTTTTCATTTACGATCTTTATCATGTGCCAGATTTTGATCTGACTGTAGAAACTATTTTTTTTTAAATAAATGTTAGTATTATTATTATTTTGGCAGCAGAGAGAAGGTTTTATACTTATGCTGGTACTGGAATATGTTAGAGACTTTATATAATATGCAAGAAACATTTCCAAACTTCTCTAAGAGCAGTTACAACTCCATGGGACTTTTTTTTCTCCTAGAAAAGCTCATCTCCTTGTTAATTAACATTTTGGAGTGAAAAATGTCCTGCATAACTTTCACAAAGTAGTTTCTGATTGGACTTCATACAATAGAAAGAACTGCTTTTTACTAAGGACTGCACAGTATTTTCGTGCACACAAATGTGCAGCCTGCCCATAACCCTAGCAAAATTCAATTACTCAGAGAGGTGTAAACCACATTTTATGAAAGCAATAAGACATGACTCTTGATGATTTCTGTGGAAGACAGCTATACAATTTAGAAGTGTTTGCAGCTCCACGCTGAAGGCTGAATGGATTTAACCAGCTGAGAAGCATAGTAATCTCCCAGAAGCATATTACCTAGAATATATCTTTGCTATTCATTTAAAACTGTTTTCAAAAGCAATGGATTGGCATTATCAGAATAGCAATAAATTTAATCAAATCAATAATGTAATTCTGGTGATTTTTACATGGAATATTGATGCAGACATTACATTACTCACAACTCACTTGAGAAATCTCCATTACCGTTCAAAATTCCACAACTGTTTATTGTCTGTGTGATCTCTAACCTGAAATCTCTCTCCAGTCGTGAAAGTATGAACCATTATAGAAGTACCTTGTATCACAAATTAAAAAACAAACAAACAACAAAACTACCTCAAAAAATAATGTGTGAGATTAGACTTCAAAAGATAAGTTGATTGGTGTCTGCCTTCCCTTATGTAGGTCAAATCCTTATGAAATAATTTTAAGAACTTGCAGAAATTATTCTTTTTTTACTTTATCTATGAGTAAAAAAATCTTCCTCTAATAAAACTATTATTTTTCTGCTGCTTTGCTATATTGATGACAGGAAGAACAGCATTGAAACAGATACTTTATTAGTAATATCTAGCATCTAAAAAAAAAAAAAAGGGCAGTTTTAATTTTCATTCAAGTGAGCAGTGCGGGACCTTTCAACTGAGAATTATGGGATCAGTCATAATTTACCTTTGTAAGAAGCTTTACAAATGAAAGCAGAATTTCCAGCAGGCCAATCAATCCAGCCTTTCCTATTCCTCACGCAGCCTTATCCCTCACATGAATATTTACATATATATGCACACTGTGTGGCAAATCCAGGAAGAATTTCTCTTATTAGCACTGAAATGGGATAGAGCTTGGTGTTAAAAATATATCTACAACCATTTTGGATATAGAATGCTTCTGTAATAATTGGTCTAAAATGATTCATTCTAATAATGAAGTTGTATCAGTTATAGTCATTAAAAGCCCTAAAGTATAGACATAATTGCACCCCCTAAAAAAACCCCAACACTCAAGTGTCATTAGATAATATAGATGTATTAGCTGATCTGTAATTTTAGTTTTTCTTGTTTTGTAAGGAACTCCATAGTGGTTGCAGCTGTCTGGGTATAGTATGTCTGCTTCTCTCTGGCTGTGATATATTCGTTGATGGAACAAAGTGAAGTTGCTACATTTCAAAGTAGAACATGAGACCCCTATGCTGAGTTGTTTAGCATCTGACCTTCAGAATGTGATGCACAAATATATTCTACACAGATAGCCACTGTGTCTGAACGTATAATGCAATTCTATTTTTATTGAGGGAAGTTTTAGTTTCCACTAGGTTGTTGAATGGACGCCACAAAAGAACTGAACTGTAATGTGGTATTCCATGTTCTTCTTCTGTGTCTAAACAGAATCATACATCAAAATTAACAGTAAAAGAACATTTTAAATGATTCTCAATAAGACAAGATATTAATTTTTATGCTGCAAAATAAAATAAAGAAACTAAAACATCATCTCTACTTTTTCCCCAGTTTAAAAACTTAAAAAATAAATCAGTCCCTGGTACATGAGAGTAAGTGAGATAATGCTGCATAAGAATTCCTTTGGTTTTGCAGTTTAAGAAAATGGGAGCTGCAAATAATGCAGTCAGGAACTGTGTATTTCCCTGCCTTAGAAGTGGCTTCTGTTCATATATGTGCAAGATCTTTTTAGTCACTAGGTTTATTTGTTGCTTTTGTCAAATCTGTTAGCAGTCTTCGACTGTCTCAAATGTTATTCAAGGATTTTCATAAATGCATAGAGGCAGCAGTGGTTTAGTGTAATCACATTGGCATAATTTCCTTAGCAATCAATCTCAAATAAAATAAATGTTCTTTGTTTGGCAAGTCACTTCAGAATGGCAAATCAATAAATTCCTACAGGAAAATATCAACATTTTTCAGAACTAAGGTACATTTTGCTCTTGATTATTTTGAACAGAGTTGATTAAAAGCTGATGAACCTTTTCCTTTTGAGGAGAACGGCATTTTTTTATTTAAAATTCTTGTTGACCCAACTGAGAAAATATTCAATTGGGGAGGATAGGGCAAAGTATAAGGACATATCATAAGTCGCTTGTATCTTGAGAGAATAAATGTCATATGAAGGAGTTAGTAGTTCTTCATTTGGTGTGTTTACTGCAAACTTGGGTATGAGTCTACAAGAATTTACTGTAGGTAACAGACTGACATGGTTGGGGGCAGAGTATGTGATTTTCTATTCCTTTGCTCCACTCTTTTAAATACTATGTAGTCATCTACGTATGTGAATTTGAACTGACTGTACATACTATTATAAATGTGGGAGGAAGATTCTCACATGAGGGTGTCTCTATGAGGCTTTTTTTTTGTTCAAACACAGATGTGCACCCAACTTGTAACAAAATGACATATTATGCTACATAGATTGTTCATGATTCTAATTGTACTTCCCTAGTTGTTCCTGCAAGCATATCTCTACACTTTAATTTCCTATTGGCTCATTTGTTGTTTTTTGGACTGGGTTTTTGTGTGGGGATGTTTTATCATTGTTTGATTGGTTGGTTTGCGGGATTTTTTTGTTGTTTTGTTTATTGTTTTTGTTTTTAAAATATGTGCAGCTTGAAACCTGATTTATATATTATGCATAAAGCAGGGTGTTTTGACATATTTTTTAAAGGATTTACTCTATACAGAGACAAGTCTGCCAGCATTTTGTCTGTATTTTAAACAAGAACAAAAATTGTGAAATTACACTTCCAAATAAGTTGTTGTGCAGAAGGGTGCCTTTTCTTTTATTGTTCCAGCAGGCTACAAAGATGCTCAGCAGGCTGAGAGCAGACCAACACACTAGGAGAGAACCCATAAACACTATAGAGCACTCCTGAGTTGCCATGTTACTATAAAATATAACTTAGGAAGGCTTAGTTGGCAGTTCTAACCTACTGATACAGTATAGTTTTAACAAGCATAATTATTTTTCCAGTGAATCTCTGTGCCTAGCAATAGTCACCAGCAGCACACAAACTGTGATCAGAACAGAGGCATTAGGTGATTTAGTGCAGCTGTATCAGATCTTACTTATGTGAGTTTAATGTCAGGAGCATTGTTTTCAACTTTTGTCATCTGTTTGAGAAAGAAAAAAAAGAGTATTTCCAAAGTGACAGTACGCAAAAAAGAAAACACCATCTTAAAGTCTACTTTTGTACCTGTGTGGTTCTCCATCTTCTAATACTTGCAACTCTTTGCTTCCCGCCATATGGGATTATATAGGGAAATTAGCAGTATACTGAAATTTGATCTCTGAAACTATTTGTGGTTTGGAATTGGGCTGCACACACCATCAGCAAGAGAGTAGGAAAATGCAGGGCACAGATAGGGATAGCAAGTAGAATGCAAAGGCATGATTAGGGCATATTTTATGTTTTCTGGCTCTCTTGTAATTTGCAAAGTCTTATTTTGTCAATTGCAAAAAATATGTGAGGAAGATGTTAAAATATCAAGATTGCCAGATGGCATGCTAAGGCTTATTGAAACTGGAGACTTTCAGCTATTTCAAGAAAAATTTCTTTTAATGGCAATAATATTGCCAGGTTACCTGGACATTTAGGAAAGTTGTTATTACCTTTATTATTATTTTTCACCATATTTTGCATGCAGCTCTGTACTCTATCTTGTGCCCTATCAACACTGGCCATTCTCTACAGTCATTCCTGTAGCTTCCTTGTCTTCACTCTTCTGAAAACACCACTGTTCAAATATTTATCTTACTTAAATAGCTGAAGGAAATGCATTTCTTCTGTGCAAGCGGGGACAGGTGTGGGAGAAAACAATCTATCTCCAGTTCGAATAAAGATGTGTCTAAAGGCAGCTCACCACATTTTGCTTCCAAATCTCTTGGACATGTGTATGCCTTCATCAAAATGAAATAAAAATAAATATTAGTTTCTCTGATTGATTTTTAAGACCATTTGCATTGAACTGATGTTTAAAATAAATTTTAAAAATCCTTAAAGCTGAATAGAAATCAAAGTTTTCCTCAATGTTATCAGGTAAGTCTTTGAAAAGTCTCTAATACTAGTTGTTTCTTTTAGGAAGATTTTGAATTTCTGAGGGTTTTAGAATTCTTTTGATTGTCCAAGGGCTATTTCAAGTATTTTTTTTCTCACATACAAAAAACTGCACAAGAGAGAAGTATGAGATTACTTTCACCAATTCACAGAAAACATGCTTGATTTTTTTAAAAGGTTTTTTAGTCAAATGTAAGGGTTGGTGTTTTCAACACAAACTATAAATCTCTACAGGCTGCTTCTTCAATAAAATCTGTATTGCTCTTTCTAATGTTTGTTCTATTTACTTGATAGTATGTAGGCAAAGTATAATGAAATGAACATACACATTCAAAAAAGGGATATTTTACAATTTATTAAAAAGCCTCTCTTCCATTGCAATATACTAGAAAAGTGCCTTTTACATGCTAGCAGTAAAGTGAGCACTAAAGTAAAAAAAAAGAAAAAGTACAATTATGCTATAAGGTAGTTTTAATAGTCTTTATAACAGAATTATATTTTCTTTAAGTAATTCAGTGTTACAGAATATTTGCATGTACATAAGGGTGGTTGTCTTAGAATGTTGGGAAATTGATACATGTAGGTCCTGCTGCATGGTATAATTTGTTGGACATAAATGTGCTGCACTTGTACACTGCTTCCAGGTGAATGGGGGGAAAAAAGTGCAGGAGTTAATGAAAACTCCCTAGATCTCATACTCAACAAAGGAAATACCACACACTCAGGCCCACTCAGATTTGCAAAGGCTGAATATGATAATATGTCAGATAGATGAGAATCATATTGTCTGAGCTGTGTTTTATCAGTTCTTTAAACAAGGGAAGATGTCAGTTCTTGAAACCTAAGCTTTGGAGTGCGTAGAGGTTGGGTAGTGAGTTGTTATTTATTTGGGTGATTTTTAGTGCTGAAGTTTTAAAGTGAGGCAGGGCTGTGAGTGATGCATTATCAGTGGCTATACAATGTCATCAACAACTAAAACATAGGTGTGTAGTCAATCTTATTCTCATACTAAATGAAAAACACAGCACTGTACCAGATATGAGGAAGAAAATTAATTCTATCCCAGCCAAAACGAGGACACTTGCAGTATACAACTGTCTCAATTCTTTCTTTCTTGTGAGCTTAAGTGAATATACTTGGCTTCAATATGGTATGTGGCTGAAGGCAGCCATAGGAAAAGAAATGATTAACTGGAAGAAATTATTGCCTTTTTCCCAACCTGAAAATGAAACTCAAGATAGTTTTTAGTATAGGAGGTGGATCTTTATTTGTAGGCTTCCAGGGGCAGCCATGGGAAAATGTCCATGAAAGCCCACAAAGTTAGCACAATTGACAAGAAAAAGCACCACTTAGGAGCACAAGTGGTGATGCAATTTGCCCCCAGGTCAAGCCCCTTCTGAGTCTTCCCCCACTCAAATGGGACTGTACTTTGTTGATCAAAATGTGTCTGAAGAGCTGGGTTTAGGCCTTGATTTCTAAGGAGAACCAAGACAGGATAGGAGCTTTGGAATGTATTTTGTCTTCCTGCTTAGGAAAATGCTGAAGTTAAGTTACAATAAGGAGCTACAAAGCTACAAATATATGTGCAAAGAATACAGAGCATATATAAAAGGAAAAAAAGGCAAAAAACCAAAATGGCATCAAAATAACAATAATAATGTGTTCTTTATTACTTTCATATATTTTACCCTGAGCTGTTAGTACAGTCTGGTCAGAGAGGAAAGGAAAAAATGGTGTTAACTATACCTCTAAAGATGCTATTAAGTCAATACTCTGTTTAAAACCAAATTTATGAGAACATGTTTGTATAGATTATAAGTAAATTACAATGGATTTATGTGAACTGCAAGCATATTACCATATCTTGTTTAGTTATCATTTAGGAATTGCAGTTGTAATGGCATAAGCTATTTCTTTGCCTTAATGTTAGGTCCTGATTAATGAAAAAGCTATACATTGTGCTCTGTATAATCTAAGATCTTAAACAATATGTGGTCCAATATTCTGAGGGAAAGTTGTAGATGAGGCTTCTGCTTATCTTTAGTGGATACTTCTTCTCAAACAGCAAGCTATTTAAAATGTATGATTTATATGACTCTGTCAATAACGTATAGTTAAATTTCTGTAGCCGGTAACACATATTCAGTCATCTGGAAATCATAAGCTTGAACTGAAAGGCTACTACTATATTTCTCTTGCAGATTATCCAGACAAATTTTTCTTTGCGAGATCCTTTGTTATTCTATGTAGGGAGTATTTGAATCGCTCTCAAAAGAAAGTTGATTGTTCAGTTTAGAAAGAAAGAAGCTTCTTTATTATCTTTTCAGGTACTTATTCAATATGTACATTTGCAGAGGTATGTTTTACACTGAAGACAATAAAAAGGGTGTCAGTATTCTGAACACATTGATTGTTTTTCTTTACTGGACACAGCAAACATCCCTGCAATCCTGTCAGCTGAATGACAATCTAATGTTTTTAAGACAATAAACAGAGAACTAACTTGAAATGAAACGACCCTGAGATCAGAGTGCCGCAGTCTAAGACTACGGAATATAGTTCTCAGCCAAGAAGTGAACAAATACATCTGGGAAAAGCAGGTCAGTAAGAGCTGCTTGGACATACAAGAATGTGTTACAGACTGATCATGTGCTGACTTAACAAACCATACAGGCTGTGATACTATATTGTTGTGTGAACTTCTTTTGACAGGTGTCCAGAGCTCCTTCTGTCTACTTGAATTGTTCAGTCACTGAAGTTGCTGTGGACTCTGCAGAATACAACACTAAATAATTTTGTGCTTACAGAACTATCTTGAATCTCCAGTCCTGCTGCTTCCTTCCTGCACACTTCTGTTCTCTCCATAAATCCTGCAGTAATGTCCTCCCCTAAAAAGTTGTTACCTACTTTTCAGTCCATATTCTGTAAGAGAGAATGACAAGAGAATTCAGCACTATTTATGCAGCTCTGTAGACAGAAAACTGATTTTCTCATAACTTGAAGTACCACACAAACATGCTTATTTCAGATACAGGCTAGCTGTGGAAAGCTGTCTCTGAGGATTGTAGGGAATAATCAAGTTATATCAAGTTTTTAAGACTCTCATTCAGTTAAATCGCCTTTTAATAAAGTGTATAAGGGAGGGAAGAGGAGATAGTTCTGACTCAGAGACTTTAATTTGTGTGATACAATGTTGTTGATGCAAATGTGTTAGAGGTATACACAAAGTGATAAAAATGTACTGAAAGTGGCTCCTGTGTTGTTCATCTTTCTGTATGATGTGGTGTACAGTCAAGTTGTTTTGTGAGACGCAAAACAAATGGAGCTTGGCATCCTGTCTCCCTGGTTCAAAACTTCCCCAAAGAATAACCTTACCTCCTGCTCTTCTGTTGCACAAGAGAGAAGACATGCCTTGACACCCCTGCATGCAAGGTGGCTTACTGACTAGTGTCTGTACACTACCTAATTAACTGATTTACAGCTATCAAAATCATTGTATAAAGGCTGAGTTTCTCCTAATTTGCATGCCTTTTATCCAGCTGAAAATCCCCATGGTAAATAATAATCTCTTATTTTTCTGCCATACTTTAAAATATGTCTGATATTAATGAGTTCAAAGGTGACTGGAAAGAGGTAAGTAAGAATGGACTACATGGACCTTGAATCACTTCTCTTTTCCATTGGTACACAGTTTGACTTGAGCAAGACCATTGTCTACAAGAGGCATTTTTTGTGAAAACTGTAAAATTCCTCTTCAGTTGTGATCACACTGCTATGCATTTTTAGCATGGAGCACCAGGTATTTTTGCAGTAAATTTTCTTATACTTGATCTTAATACAGCTAGTTCCATCTATTTTCTGAAATATCACAAGAAGAAAGGTTTCTTTTCCTGGCTATCACAGTGAAAATGTGACCAGGGCTAAAAATATGAATGACTTTAAAATAAAGATGTCATTTCTCTGTATGAAGAAAATACTTAATTTCTTCTCTGAATTCAAAATGCTTATGACACTGCCAAGCATCAAGTGTTCAGATTGAAAATTTCAGTGCTGAGTGTGTCTCTCAGCATGACTTTTTTTTAAATGATTGTTCATCATTCTGTTATTTCAGAGATGATGCAGGAAAAATATCTCAAGCCTGACTGGGAGAGAGGGGAAGACAAAAGTTTATTTTTTTACCTGTAGAACTTTAAAACAAAAAATTTAAATCTAGCACCAGTCCTAAATAAACTATCAAAAAGCTTGCATTTTTAAAAAGAAAATGCTGTATTTTTCATAGAAAATATTTGCAAGGGACTGAATTAATTTAGGACAATAAACTAAGAAATTAGATTTACTAAATATCAGAAATAAAAATGTTACTCATTTATATTCTGGTCTTGTTGGTAGTAAATACTGAATTTCCCTTTAGACTCTTTTTAATCAAAGTGCAGTGCGCTGTCTTCAGTGATCAATATCTAGCAACTTCATAACATTCCTGAGCACAAAACCCGTAAAAAATATTAAGTGTTGTAAAACATACAGACTCTTCCTCTGGTCTGTGCATACTACTGATCTGCTCAAAATCACTATTGTATGAAAAGCCAAGAAGAAAGGGTGTTCATGGTGAATTTATCAACATTTATTTGTATATTGCTGACATTTTCAAATACTGTCATGTTGGTAAAGCTAAAATCAGAGCCTTAGGGCTAAAAGAGAGCTTCCTGGCAAACAAAATAATGGAAAATTGTAAACTCTTC
Organism: Orthonyx spaldingii; assembly: GCA_013397795.1. NCBI lineage: Eukaryota > Metazoa > Chordata > Aves > Passeriformes > Orthonychidae > Orthonyx > Orthonyx spaldingii. The sequence continues at coordinate 1,258,489 of VZTJ01006819.1, read as the reverse complement.
CTTTGACTGTGGGTATTCACAAACTAAAAGTGCGCTGGCAGTCTCACTCAGACACATGTGCCATTTGGGTGCACTCTTTCTCATGCATTGTTTTTGTTGCAGTCTCAGGGTGCTGAGAACTCTCATTTTATGAGATACCATGATGTTAATGAATATGTTCGTTAATAGAATTGTAGGTGATGCCTATGTCTAGACAATTACATTCAGTGAAATGCTTCTTTTGGAGGACTGGAGAATGGGCCTCTCTTGGATTATTCATGGAGACTCAACTGTGAATGTTCATCTTTCATCGTGTGGCTTTGAAACTGAGTATCTATTCAAATGTTTTCTGACAAGTGCATATGAACATAGCCAGTCAGAATTTGCCTCAGGTCAGTTGAAAGGGATCTTAACTGTTTGCTTTTAAATGGAAATTAATATACACTCTCTACAGCTGTAATACAGAAATTCTATTTTTCCTGCATGTACTTAGCAGAAGACTGCAAGGAATTTATTATAGGCACTACACAAACCTAGTACTTTAATATGGCACTACTTGAAAACCTAGTAGTGCGGGATCTCAGGACTTCTGAACAATGAATTAATTTGATTTTGCAGAACCTATGTATTGTTTATAAAACACTGTTTTTATACTTTTTACAACTGCTATACATGCGATCATGCATTACTTGATTGGTCCCTCTATCTTGTCTACGCGCTTTGTATGCACTTTTCAGAAAATATAATTGGTTGTAGTTTAGTGTGGCACAGTCTATTTATTTCTTGCAGTCATGGTATTCTGTTTTTCAGCTTTTCCTTTCTTAATTTAGCGCACCTTACATTTCAACATGGTATTTGAATTCTTGAGGGTTCTGATAAGCATAACTAAAGGTGGTTTTGGCTGGGGCACACTGTCAGTGTTCAAATGCATTATAACATAGTAGGCTGAAATTTAATGGATTAGTCTATGTCATGCAAGTGGGGGGAAAAAAAGCCCTTCAACTTGTTCTGCATATAAAAAGAGTGTGCCTGTGTTCAGGCAGGAAGCGAAAACATGTTGCTGTCACCTTTTAAGGATCAAGTAATTATGGGTGGAAGAAGATGTGTTTGGAGTATTATGGTTTTTGGCAGGTGTGGCCCTGCCGGTCTCACACTGTGTGTGCCCTCAGCTGTCAGTGGTTCGCTGAGGCCGTGGCATCACTGCATGGCCATGTCTGAGCTGAGAGAACTTCAGTCCTGCAAGACCTGAGCCAGGCCACGGGTCAGCCACCTTGCAGGGATGGAGGAAATGCCTGAGGAGCTGGTTGGCAGTCACTTGGGCAGTTGAGAGGGAAAAAACGGGATGTGGTAGGTGTGGATGGCAGAGGGGGAATCCGGCTGTGGGCAGGTGGCACTTCAGCCCTTGCCACCAGGACAATAGCTGCCCGGCTGATGCACAAGCCTCTGGTACTGCCCGAGCCTCTGGTGCTGCCCGGTGCTGCACCTTGCTTGCTCCAAATGCTTTAACTGGAACAGCTTAATGCCTGTTACTGAGTGTAAATGGTTTCTTTCTGTTGCTGAGTGAGTGTGTTCTGCTTGTGTCTCTGTACAAGGACTAGGAGGCCCTTGAAGAGCAGCTCAGGGATGGTTCCCTGTGTGTTTGGGGGGAGGCATACAGTAGCTGATGCCTGGCAGGTGCCATGGGGTGTGAGGTGGGGATGGGCGTGCTTGTCCCTCTCTGTGAAGGTTTTCTTCCTGACGCATGGAAAAATATTAGGTTCAGCGTTATATAATCCTTGCTTAGACAGAGGGGATTTAAAGTTACTCAGGTCCTGTAATTCAGTAGGAACCTCTGCTCAGATTAGCACCTGTTGCTCATGGGCAAGCAGCATGAGGAGTGGCTTGCTGAGTGAAGGACTGCTCTGTGATGAACAAGAATAGCAGGTATGGAAATGATGCAGAAAAAAATGCTTCCCCAATCTACATGCTGCTAATTATTCTTTTATTACTATTTGGATTTATCCTAACCCACCATCAGCACATTTATTGATTGCTTTAGTGTACAAATAAAGATGTTTCCATTAATCTGCATTTGATATTTTAAATTAAATATTTGATATTTCTTACAGCCCATATTCTTATGCCTATAACTTTTAGACACTGGGAAAAGCAGAAAGAATACTGGGGAGCTCAAAGAGCAAATGGTAAATAGTGAATCATAATGTAAGAAATAATAATGTTACAAATTTCCATGCAAAATTCAACTTCTGTCTGTAGAGATATGCATTTCTCATTTTGAAAGCTGTCATAATGTTTCCCAGGGGCTGTGATTCATGCTGCCTTTCTTTTAAAGTTCTCTGTGGTCACATCACATTCCCTGGGATACTGTGGACTGCTGCATTTTGGTAAAGATGCACCAGCTTTGAGAAGAAAGAAAATGGGGCAAAATTATATGGTATTCTGTGTGGCCCACAGTACAAAAGCTATATTTACAATTTAGAACTGTTACTGTTTTATTTGGGGCAAATTTGAAAGCAGACATTTTTCAGAAAGAGTATATTTGAATTCAACTTTTTACAGAAACACACTTTTCATACCTGCTGCTGCCCATTTCTGTCGGGTCTTTTCAAGCTGCCCGGCGGCTTGAGTGCGGCTTTTTTTTGCGTTCGGCTTTTTACTCTGGACCTTGCAGCCCTCGGGGCATGCAAATTCTGGTCTCCTTAGTAACGGCTTGAACAAGCTCACCTCATCCAAGGCAACTTAACAGTAACAAGTTGGTAACAATGGGCAGTTCCTGACGGTAAAGAAGCAGGGGGGCTTTTTGCTGCTATTATTCCAAATTTATTAAATTTGAAGGAAAGTAACAAAAAGCCGAGATCTGAGGGTGTGCAGGGGTTTAAAAGGGGCGAGAGAAAGGGGCAGTCTAAGGGGAGAAACAGGGGATTAAACCAATAGAGAAACAAAACATGATCAGGGAACATCCAATGGGGAAACAAAGGGGTGGAATACATTAATATAACCAATCAACAGAACACGATAACAGAACTTTCGAGCAACTGATGAATA